>JAJTUV010000411.1:0-122500 GCA_021653895.1 Mastomys natalensis
ACAGTTTTGTTGGACGGATACAACAGTTCATTTATCCCCTCTTGGATCTGAGAGGATTCAAGTTGTTGCTGATTAGTGTTTACTGTGTCGAATATTCCAGGTGTCCTGCATATGACTGTTATGTCAACTGAGAGCAACACAACCTTACGGGGATATTTATCTTAATATAGTAAAACTCACTATAGTTCTGGGTGACACGTGTCACACAAACTGAGCTTGGATACAGGAAAGTCAGGGAGGATGGATGGTACCGGCGACTGCACTCCGCTGGTGTATGTTTTAGTTTGCCGTGGGAAGCCGAGAATTAGAGCTGGCAGCCAGGCTCAGCTGGGCTTGCATAAGAGAGCAACTCCTTGAAGAGTTAGAGAAGGCTTGTCTAGGGAAGTGGTTCAGTGGAGGCAGGACTCGCCAGGTACAAGAGCGTGTACACCAAAAGGAGAATGTTCTCAGCGTGGTGGGCGGAGCTGGGAGATCATCAGAATGTTCTCAGCGTGGTGGGCGGAGCTGGGAGATCATAAAGAGATGAGTAGAAATCAAGGTTTCAGACCTGGTGGTAGATAAAAGATATTTGAGTGAATATCATAAAGATAACGCAGGACAGACAAACAAAAATAAATGGCAAACATAAGAGAAAGAATGAACACAGAGGCATCCTGCACGGGAATACCTCAGAATTCCCGAGGCAGAAACCCACTGCGCTGAGCCCCCAAAGACCTATATGTGATGTCTGAAATCAAATAGAGGGAAAAAAAATGCTTGGACAGCGAAGGAGGAGACTGCGGGTCTGTGCCGGGACAGCGAGGGAGGAGACCGCAGGCCTGTGTCTGCACAGCGAGCTGTATATTTGGTGGAGTTAGAGGACACGGCTCATAGAAGCAGAATGGAAAGTGTGTTATGTAGAAGTTAACACTGGGCCTTGGCACGTCCTGAGGTGGTTTGTTTGGGGCCTGGGAATGAGAAATCAAGAAATGTTTTAAAATTTATTTATATGTCTGGGTATTTTGTTAGTATGTAAGTGTACCGTGTGTGTGCCTAGTGTCCTCAGAGGCCCAGGACCTGGAGATACAGATGGTTGTAATCCATGTGGGTGCTGAGAATTGAACCAGGGTCCTCTGGAAGAACAGCTGAGCCGTCTCTCTCCGGCATCAGGAAGAGTTTTTAGGTGGCCATGCAGCATGTTCGAGCAGAGCTGGCGAACCACTGGATAGGATGAGAGAAACGAGTGTGTGAGAAACCTCTTTGGGGAACTTTGCGTAGAAGTAATCAAAGCAATGATCAGTGTGGCCCAGACATAAAGAGGGGAAGTTACAAACTGTCAATAAAACAAGACAAAATAAACCCACAGGAGCAATAGTGGCTAGCGCTGTCTCTATGGGAAATGGAAAGCGGATAAGGGCATGGAAGTCTAAGCAGAGGTATCTCGGTGGGATGGGGACACAGCTGAGCAGGAAGCCAGTGCTGTGGGAAGGTTAAGTCCGTTTCGAGCGTGTGTGAGTGGAGGTGTTGGAGGTGAACCCGAGAGAACCACACTTCTGTGTGATTTAGCAAGTTCCCCCGGAAACTGCAGTCTAGAGCGTAGAAGGTCTACTGTTCTCCTGTATGTGATTTATGGAGCTTCAGGACGGAGTCGTAAAGATTTAAGGAGTCAAATTAGTTCTAGATGAGATCTTCACTTATTGAGCTTTTGGTTAGCTATTAAAAAAAAAAATCTTAAATTTGTCAACAGTTGAGTGCTCAAAAATCAACCGGTATAGAAGAGGTATCATGCGGATACAATGGAATATTATCCAACCAGAACAATCCATGCACTTCTGTCTGTTGCCGCAGCATGGCTGGAACACGAGGACATTCTGTTAAACGTGATAAAGGAGGCACAGAACACGAATACCGCAGGCAGCTAAAGAAGCTGCCTCTCAAAAAAGTTGAGAGGAGGGACTGTGGATGGGCTCAGTTAGCAAGTACAAGGCCCCGGGTTCAAACCCTGCCCCACCATCAAAAGAAGGTCTGAGATTGGAATAGTGTTCACCAGAGGCAGGAGACAGACAGGTGAGAGGATTGTGCTGACCACAATCTCAGCGGTTGCCGAGTCACAGTTAGAATGGGAGAAAAAGATCTGATGAGTGATCACACAGTAGGGCGACTGGGAATGATGATCTGATCACGTGCTGTGCATTTCCAAAAAAAGTCAAAAGGATTTAAATGTTTTCCCATAAAAACAATGATAATTATCTGAGGAGACAGTGAGTCCGTTCTGATTCAACATTTACACAAGACGTACTTGCATCAAAATAGCACAGGGGGCTGGAGAGATGGCTCAGTGGTCAAGAGTGCCCACTGTCCTCTTAGAGGGCCCTGCTTTGGTTCTCAGCACCTACTCCTGGAATCTGACCACCTCCTTCCAGTCTCCGCAGGCTCTGCACACACAGGCCCCACCCCCATGATCAAAAGGACAAAACTGTTTAAGGGTCGCATAATACCCTAAGACTATGTGTAGCTCTCAGTGTGGTCTTTCAGGAGTGAGTTTACTTCACCAGTGTGGGTCAAGTTTGCTGGATATTAACAGATGAAGTCTGTAGGAAATTATTTTTAAAGTCTCTTGGGGGCTGGCTGGGGAGATGGCTCAGTGGGTTAAGGGGCTTGCTGCCAAGCCTCATGGTCTGAGATTGAGCCTTAGAACCCACGGGGTGGAATGGAGGGAACAGACTCCTGCAAGTTGCCCTCTGACCTCCTCATGGATGCTGTACCAGAAGCAGGCACGCTCTAGTGAGTGACTACATGAATGAATGGATGGATGGATGGATGAATGCAACAACAAATGATTTTGAGATTCATTTACTTTTATGTGCATTGGTATTTTTCACTGCGTGTATGTCTGTGTGAGCATGTCAGCTCCCCTGGAACTGGAGTTACAGACAGATGTCAGCTGCCATGTGGATGCTGGGAATCTAACCCAGGTCTTCTAGGAAAGTAGCAAGGGCTCTTAACCACTGAGCCATCTCTCCAGCTCCCCCTTTTAAAGGATTATTTATTTTGTTTTATGCAAATGGTTTAAAATATTGCTCCGGACCTATCACACGTACACCTCAGAGCGTCTGATGACATCATGAAGTAAGGAAAGCCCCGTGGGCTCATGGCTTCTGCAAATTACTGACCAGATGTGAGTCCCCAGTGTTTTCTAGATGAAAGTATTACCCCAACGGATTATTTAGATATGTGATAATTTACATCTTGTTCTGCTTTTGTTCTGACTCTGTGTGTGTGTCCATTATCAGAAGGCATTGCACAGCCACCAGAAACAAGTGACATGGACCCTGGCATCTGTCTCTGAGAGGAAAAGAGCTGTGTGCTTTGGGCTCCTTTTGCTCATGGGTCACAGCAAACGTTTGAGGCTCATCCCCGAAATCTGTTAAAACAGAACCTCGCTAAAGCGGACTACAGAACGGGTCTTTGAGGAATCCCTGCGACCGTGGCATCGGAGAGACTGTTTTATCCTTCAGACTACGGGCGCTTACTGTTCCCTCTCTACCCCTTGACCCTGTGTCCCTTGGAAAAATTACAATGACAATGTGTGATCGTGTATTTTAAAGAGCAACATCGAATTATTTCTTTCAAGAAAAACAATTATGGCTTAAAATAATACATTCTGTAACCTAGGAAATGAAGTAAAAACATACTAGTGCATCCTAAGATCACTCTCTTCACAGTCTGCTCAGCGTATCTGAGGCCCGGAGCTGCTGTGGGTGAAGGTGAAGATGAAGATGAAGGAGGTGTTGAAGCTGGTGCGGGGTGCAGGCATCAGGGCCATGAATGCTCTGGGTTAATCACCAACATGTAAACAACTACAGACGCAATAGACCCACACTGCCCCCCCTGATCACATTCATGAATAGACAGGTGAGTTGACAGAGACAAATAGAAGATTCTGGTATCATCTACTGCATTACAACCTCACTGTATTCATTTGTAAAAACCATTAAATGAACACACAGTCTGGTCTATATAAATAAATAAAAAGACCCCTGGCTAAAGATTACAATGGGACGCACTTGCATGCGGGTGTTAACTTCCAGCAGTGACCATGGTGCAGAGTGGAGGTGACTTGGCTGCTGATTTAGTGACTAAATCTCTGGAAAGAGCTCGCCTTTGCTGTTCTTCCGCTTAGAAACGGGCCCCAGGCAACGGTAGTGTGGCTCTTCAAGAACATATCTGAGTATGGAAAAATGAGTGTGAAAAAGTACTGTTATTGTCGCCAAGATGCTTGGCGAGTCCTCTCCTGGACAACCAGACACAGAAGGTGCCATGTGCAGGAGAGAGTGCTAGAAGCCCATGCAAGGGGCAGATGGGATAATGTAAAGAAAAGCACTGGGATATAAAAAGAGAATTTATGGGTGGTCTGGGAAGGGTAGCAATTAGGCATGGTACTTAGACAGACACGACGTTGGGTGGAAGTCGACCACTTTAATTCCACAACCTGTTTTCGAGGAGGAGCTGCCAAATATTTGAGAATCTTCTTCCTATTCTGGGATGACTGTGACTTTTATAACCCACCTGCACTATAGTGGTGAGCAGAGGGTAGAGCAAAGAAAAAGACGCACAGATGGATCCACTTGCCAAGAGTTCTGTTGAATTTTTTTGTTTGCTAGGTCTGATAGTTTCCTGCTGCTGGGAAGGATGGCTAGAAAATTCTGCATTCTGCAAGTTATGGTTTTTCCCAGGACACGTCTTTAGACGGCTGGTGGGTGGCCTTTACCCCTCCTTTGGCTCTATTGGCGAATCAACCTGTCTTTCAGAAGGGATAGGAAGAGATTAGCCTGAATAACTTACAATGAATAAGGATCAGGAAAATACATATCAAACCGACAAACACTGATACAGCAGCTGCTGGGCAAGCAGTGTCCAACCAGAGGCAGATTTCAAGATCTTTCTGTGAGCTCAAGCCTCTGAGCCTGACTAAGCACATATAACCTCTGATGCCTGACTAAGCGCTTCCTCATTTCCTTCATGAGAGACTCTGCGCTCATGGGAAAGGTTGCCAAGTCACCAAGTCCATTCAGTTAAGTCACCTTTCCCAGCCCACTGACTTTGGACTGAAGGAAATGACACTCCGGGGTGGCTACTCTGCCCATGTTGCAGCAGAGCAAACCTTGGATTAAAGAGAGTTAAGACAGACAGCACAAGGGGACTCATTCCCAAATCATGTGGAGGACTCCACCCCAGGAAGGCCAGTTTAGAACTTACACCAAGAGAAATGAGTTTATTCGAACCAGGGGCATTTCCTGGAGCAGCTGTTTTTTTTTGAGCCACACTGTCTTTATCTTTTGAACCTGTCATTATTCCCGCTTCCTTAAGGCAGGTGACTCGGTTTACTTAACACTGGGGAAAACTTCAGGAACTGTGGGATTTTACAGAATGACAAAGCCCATTTTGTTCCTGGGATGATCGGTTTTGTTTCATTAGAGGCCACTGGATTAGTCAGTAACTGAGAAAGCTATCACATAAAATTGTTGAGTGCAATCTAACTTGAATGGAACGAGATGAGCTAGCCTGGTGCCACCACACACTGTGTTTTGTGCTGTTCTAATCTGGTAGAATGTAAATGATTTCTTATAACAATGACCAACACTCTAGTTTTTAAATTTTAAAGACTTTTTTTTTTTATTTGAAAGACTTGGAAATAATTGCAAAGAAATGTACAGAGAATTTCCCTGACACCCCCCCACCCCGACTCTGTCTCCTCCAAAAGCCAATTCCTGTGTGTAATTATAGAGCAATGGCAACCAGGGAAGTGACACGGCACAGTCTACAGAACTGGGTTAGATTCCACGTCTCTATGTGCTGTCTGTATGTGTAGTACTGTATAACAGTCCTTCACATGTGTGGCTTCACTGAACTGGTATGCACAGTAAGACGCAAAACTGAATGGTCATCCAAAGACACACTCATGCTAATCCTCCATCGCTCCCGTAAACCCTAACCATGTCCATTCCCTAAGGTTATAAACCTCAAAGGCGGCCCTAAGCGATGTACTTCCTCCAGCCAGGTCACACCTTCTCAAGGTTCCACCTCCCCAGTGCCACCATTTGGGTACCAGTGTTCAAACAGTTGAACTTATGGGGGATATTTCTCACTCAAACCTCCACATGCATATGATGTGAGTGGGAGAGGGAACAGAGGAGGGGCAGGGGGAAGGGAGAGAGAGACACACACACACAGAAAGACACACACACAGGCACACATATGCACACAGAGACACACATAGAGAAAGACATACATGTGTACGCGCGGGCGCGTACACACACACACTCAGAGATCTTTGAAATCTTTTCCTTTTCAGTGAATAAGTATTCCAATTCAAGCCCATTTTGTAAGTGGGGCTTTTAAAAAAATGTTGAGTCTTGAGTATTCTTTGTGTAGCCTACAGATAAGTTCCCTAGTTGACTATGTGATACCAAAATACATTCACCTGACTTGTTTTTATCCTTTCAACAGGATTTTCAGAGAAAAGTATTTTAAGGCTGGTGAAGTTTGATACTCAACTTTTCCTTATGAATTATACTTTCTAAGTCACAGGACTTTGTCTATGTTTGTTTTTCAAAATTTTCATTTATGTGTATGTATGTGTGTGAGCCTACATGAGCGAGCGTATGTGTACCGAAAGAATGAAGTAGTCTGCTTAGGCCAGAGAGGGTAGTTGATCTCCCGGAGTTACAGACAGGAGCTGCCATGCAGGCACTGGGAACTGAACCAAGTCCTCTGTAAGAGCAGCAGTAAGTGCTCTTTACAGCTGGGCCAACTCTTTAGCCTTTATTGTGTATCTAAGCTCTCCGCATCTTATCCTTTTACATATATCTCCATGATCTATTTTGTTTCGAGACAGAATCTCAGATAGCTTAGGCTGAACTCCTTCCCTCCTGTCTCAACCTCCCAAGTGCTGTTTTTATAAGCCTGTGGCACACCCTGCTTCCACAATCAATTTTCACTGAGTTTTTATACAGAGTATATTTGAGCTTATTTCTTTTCCTTGTGTATGTCCCTTTGTGTGTATATTTTTAGGAAAAGAATGAGTATTTAGTCAAACAGCCCATGATATTCTCTGTGTTTTCAAATTTTCCTGAACGGGTATGACTGGGAGACAAGGAAGAAGCAGATGAGCGGTGTACATATCATTAGGAGTTTGTAATGGCTTATGGGGTGGTGGTGAGCGGGTCTTAAATAAGCATCCAAAGACCATATATAGCTTGCTGACATAGTTGTCCCATACATTGTTTTTTAAAAAATATTTTGTGTAATGGCTTCATTTTCTTTGGCTGTATCCTCAGTAGGGGGATGCTGGATCATATGGTAGTTCTGTTTCAGTTCTTTGAGGAGCCTCCATATTGTCTTCCAGAATGGCAGTACTAATTTGCATGTAGCTAGAAGAAACCACTTATAGCGTCTATATAGTAAGATAACGATAATTTACAAGGCAAGAAAAGAGTGTGAATGTTGTCTTACTTTTCTTTTGCTGTGGATGAAACACCATGACCCAAAGCAACTTATAGAAAGAAGGGTTGACTTGACTTGACTTATGGTTCCAGAGTGATCAGATTCCATCACGGCAGTGAGGCCTGGAAACTAGGAGCCAGAGAGTAGCAGAATCAGGTAGCTGGAGCCTAAGTCTTTAAACAGGAGCACAAAGCAGAAAACAGGAAGTGAGGTAAACGTAAGCACCCAGAGCCCGCCCCCAGTGATGTACTTCCTCCGGAAGGCCATGTGTTCACTTACAGGGCCCTGTGAGGGACATTATTATTTAAATCGCCACAGTGCTTAGCATAGAGAAGAAAATGGTCACTGTCCCAGGGATTGGATATGCTAATATCTCAGTGTGGCCTTTGTCTGTGATATACTTGTATTGAATTGCTCTATACCTCAAATATGCATAAGCATGTATGGGTTAAAAATAAGGACCCAATAAATTTAATAAACACATTTTGACCAGACTGGGGGTCTGAGGCCTCTCCCCCACAAACTCACAGATCGGACTGAGTCTAGGAGAAACAATGGCAGCCATGGTATGACACAAGACTCACTTAGACTGTCTGCTGTCATGAGACAGGAAGCACAGCAGAATCAACACCATCCGTGATGCTGAGAAATACTGAAGAGTAAACTAAATCAGGAAGAATGACGAGGGAAGGCAGTCAAAGTAGATGCAAGTGTTTCTTTCCTGTTTTCTTTTGCTTTGTGTAAAATTTGGCTCCATTCATATTGAGTCCTGTGCTGAACACACGATCTTGGGCTTAGACAAAGAGCAGAGATCTGTAAGGTAAAGCGGGCATCACCACCTGTGAGGTGAGGTGAGGTGGCTCTTAATGAGGGGTCTCAGGGTAGGCTCTGAGAACCTGTTTTATGGTGTTATTAAGAGACCTGGATAAAATGGGGAGGGCAGATTATTTTCTATAGAGATCTGTGGCAAACTGGCATGTATGTAGATGGTATCACGTTCACAGAAATGTGAATAGAAGAATTAAGAGGCTCTTGTATTGTCCCTCCCTACCCAGAAAACTGACCACGTTGGATCTTGGATCATGGTCTTCTTTGTAAAGTCATATCTCAGAAAGTAACGAAGGTTGAAGACGAAATGCTAAGGTAATAGATAGCCTGTGTGTGCTCTCTGTTCAGTGGAGGTATAATATGACGTAGACAGACCTATATTATGTGAAGACACAGAAGCGGCAGGCTGCTGCCTGTGGGGAGGCACTGTGTGCCTTGCTACCTCTGCTCATGGCCAGTTCCATGCCAGTCCCTGCTGTAGGCAGAGAAGATGATATCTTTGTCAGCTGGTGTTCTTCCACAGTGAGAAGGATGCTGTGGTGGTCTGAATGGGAATGGCCCCTATAAGTTACAAGTTTGAATATTTGGTCCCCAGGTGGTGGAATTCTTTGGGAAGGATGAGGAGAGATACAGTCTTATTGGAGGAGTTGTTTTTCAAAATACTCCCATCAGTCCCAGTGTGTTCCCTACTACCTTGTGGTTGTTGGTCAGGATGTGAGCTTATCACCCATGCATTTGCCTGGTCATCATAGACTCTAACCCTCAATAAAAAACCTCTTTTTTGTAAGTTGTCTTGGTCATTGGTGTTTGATCACAGCACAAGAAATGAAACCAAAACAGAAGTTGGTACCAGGTGGAGCGGTCTCCAAGTGACAGACCTGACCTGATCGTGTCTTGGGGATGGTGGTGGTGCCATCTAAACTTTGGGTTGGAAAAGCCACTGAGCGTTCAAAGCTCAGCAGCGGGCTGTTTCTTGGGAGCTTAGGAAATAATGGCTTGAGTTCCTGCCTTGACTTCCCTGGAAGATGGACTTTCTCCTCAAGTTGGTTATGATCACGGTACTCAGTCACAGCCATAGAAATCCTAACTAAGACAGAGCAGCCACTCCGAGTCCTGTTGAGGAGCCTCCATTGTGTGACATCTAAAGACGATATCTAATTAGTCACCCTGGAGCCCTGTGAAACTGTGATGATGACTCTCTCCCTCCCTGACCCGTAAAGTTGCAGACACAGGAAAACAAGTTGTTAAACTAAGACTGCGTCATGCTTTGGCTCCACACTCCTTGGTCTTTAGACATCATTAATTCAATTCTTTAAGGAACAAATAATTCAAAGGTAAATAGAGAATTGGAGGCAATGATAGAGGCTGCAAAATTTTTGACGTTGTTAGATTTCTGGGGACGGTGCTAGGACTACCCTCCCCCCAACCAAAGAGTTCTTAGTGACATTTTTTTTTTCAGGTTTAAATTAAAAATAACTGTTTCTTTTGAGTTGTGTTTTGAGAATCTGATAGCTGTCTTTGAAGATTACTAGATCTATTCTGGCAATGCTAAAAATCTAGAATTAGTAATTTTTTCCCTCAGAAGTTGAATTATTCTTTGGAAACAGATTAAAAACTTCTATTGATCCTAGATGATACTCTTAGCAGAAACAGGAGGTGAGGGAGGACTTATTTTGCTTCCAGGACATTCTCCTTAATCCATGAGAAGCTTCTCCCACACACAGATGTTGTCCAGGTGGTAGGGAAGTTTACTGAATTCTTGGAGAGTCATAGGGGGAAGGTAAAGGTGGAGTTGCTGGTTTACAAAGGACTTTTCAGAATCTCTGGGGCTTTCTAGATAGAAAGTGGATATTTTTTATCGTAAGACATGAGATTAGTCAACTGATCATGAAGGTGCTTTAAGAAGTAGGAATAAATTAGACTTAGAAACAACCTCACAGAGGTGAGCTCCATGCTATAGAATATCATGCCTTCTATGTTGTCTTTGATGGTTTGACTTGACAATTGTAATTCTGTTCTGGACTTTGTCTTTATGAGGTTTCTGGTTATCAGATTTAGGATACAACATTAAGGTCACTTAAAGCCCAGAATGAGGGACCAGAAGACAGAAAAGGAAGAAGGGAGATACCCACACATGCAAATAGGGCCCACATATGCAAATAGGGCCCACTTAAGGAAATAGATAGAAGAATTGCTGGGCCTGTCAGATGCAGGTGGTGGCAAGAATCACCAAGCATCATGCAGACAGCCTACTGCACTGGGAGTCATCATAGGGTGACTCAAGCCAGAGTAGAAGAAACTATCAAGAAAACAGCTACTATGTTATCTTAGCGTCTCCCAAAGGGCTAGAGACTGACAGGCACAGCTGGAGCTAATTTTGCGGGAGGAGAGAGATAAGATGTAGATATAATTGTAGCAGGGGTACAGCCTGGTCTTCATGTGGGTCCTCTAACCATTGGGACAAGGGCTCTCTCTGACTCTGTTGCCTCTCTTTGGATCCCCTTCTAACTGGAGTGCCTTGTTGGGTCTCATGGGAGAAGCCTGATGTGACTTGATGTGCCAGGGCAGGTTGGTACCTGTGGTCCCTTTCTCTGAGGAGAAGAGGTGTGGGTAATGGTGGGGAGGTGTTTGTGAGGGTGAAACTGGGAGGAGGGGGGGGATCTGTGATCAGTGTAAAGTGAAAAAATTAATTAATGAAGAAAAAAATAAGCCAATGGAGCTTGCTATCCACAGTCTTCTGATACTGTGCATAAAATATGCTAATATCACTAAAACTTTCATGTCAAAGGATGAATTTACAGTTGTTTAAGTATTGAAGGTGATCAACCCTTGTGTCTTGCCCCTGAATTGCCCATTGAGTATTATCTATCCTAAATGTTTCGAGCTGTGTTCCCTCTGGTAAGGAAGGGAAGTGGATGCTATTTGCCACCCCCACCCCTTAAATAATGACTGAGGTTTCCAGTCTAGATGGCAATGAAGGAATTTCTTTCCCGCTAATTCAGTGTATCAAATGCTTAAACGACATGGAGATAAATCTTTTAAAGAAGCTGATATTTTAATGTTTTTAAAATTCTTTAAAGATATTATACAGGTATATAATGTATCTTGATCACATCCACCCCATCTCATTCTTCTAGGATGTCTTCACATCCTCCTCCCTGACGCCATCTCTCCATTTTTAAATTATTACTTAATTAATTAACCTCACTGAGTCCACTTAGTGTTATCTATACGCTGGTGGGCACAGTGTCACCCACTGGGACATAGGGGAGACTACCGTATCTACATCCCCAAAGAAAACTGTCTTTCCTTTCCTATTAGTAGTTATTAATTACCAATATCTCCTCCTCCAGGATGAGGTCCCAGAAGCCTCTCCCTCCAAGCTGGGACTTTTAATTGGTTGGTTTTGTGCAGCTCTTATTCAGGTAACTAAAGCTGTGAGCTCATGTGTGCAGTGGCCACACCATGTTCAGAGGACAGCATTTCAGAGGACTCCTCCTCCATCCTCTGGCTCCTGCATTCTCTCTGTCCTCTCTTCTGTCATGTTCTCCGAACTTTGGGGCTGGGTGTGTGTGCTGTAGATTTAGATCTACCTTTGAGCACTTCCAGTCTCTTGTTCTCAGCACTTTAAACAGTTATGAGTCTCCACATTGATCACTGCCCACTGCAGTAAGAAGTTTCTTTCATCAAGGTTGAAAGCAGCACAGTCTACGGGTATTAACATAAATATTTAGAAAAGAATTTGACAACATGACCACTTAGCAAAACAATATCAGCAGCTTTTCCTCTTGGGCCCATGGCTCCCTTAGCCATTGGCTTTGACCATGTTTACAAAATCAGGCACGGATTATCTCTCACATTAGAGAAGCAGTTACGTAAACTAAGTGTAGAAAGCAAAGGAAGACATGTAGTCATAGGCTGGAAAAATAAACAAATAAATGGGATTAATCAGGCCAAATTTTTTTTCTACAAAACAATTAACCAAAATAAGGAAGGAATAAACTGAAGGAAAAACTGAAAAACTTTATCCAAGAAGAGGCTAATATTTGGTGTATGCAAGGAACTGGAAAAAAAAAAAAAGACCTCAACAGAAAAAAAAAAGAAAAAACACCCCAGTAGATCAATTTTAAAATGGGAAAATATCAGAAATAACACTACTCAAGAGAGATTACAGGGCTAAAAATGTAGTTCAGTTAGTAGAACACTCAACTAGTATGTGTAAAACCCTGGACTCAACTTCCAGCAATGCAAACAGATCAATAAGCATCAACAGAAAGTGGACCAAGAGGGATACAAGTAGACATATAAAAGGTGTTCAACATCACCAATACTTGAGTAAACTCAAAATACACAATGCATACCACTTGCAGTGGTTTGGATGAGAATGTCCCACCCTCCATATTTGAATGCTTAACCCACAGTTGTTGGAATACTTGGAAAGGACTTAGGAGTGTGGCCTTGTTGGAGGAAGTGTGTCACTGTGGATGGGCTTTGTGACCTCCTCCATGATGCCTGGAAGTCATTCTGCTCCTGACTCTCTTTGGATGAAGATGTAGAACTCTCAGCTCCTCCTGCAACCATGCCTGCCTGGATGCTGCTCATGCTTCCTGCTATGATGATAATGGACTGAACCTCTGAACTGTAAGCCAGCCCCAATTAAATGTTGTTCTTTATAAAACCTTGGCATTGGTGTCTTTTCATGATAATGCAAACCCTAACTAAGACAACATCCATGCGATTTGATAGAATGCACTGACAGTGTTCTCTCTGTTTTTCTAGAAGAATGGGTAGTTTTGGTATCATTTGCCATGTTTTGTAGAATTAACTAGTGAAGTGATCTGATCTACAACTTTCTTTGTGAAAAGACATGTGTGTGTGTGTGCACGAGTGGTGTGTGGCACGTGTGCACGCACCAGTGGGGTGGTGGTAGTACATGTATGTGGGTGTGCAGCTGTGACATAACAAAGCCAGAGCAGTATGCTGGGTATGTTCCTCTGTCACTCTATGAATTATTGTCTTGAAATAATCTTCATTGAGCAGAAAGCTTACTTTCTTGTTAGGCTGGCTGATGGCTCTTCAGGTTTGCCTGTTTCCACTAGTTCTGGGGTTATGGTCATGGACAGCCATTTATGTAGGTTCTGGGATTTGAACTCATGCACTCATGCTTGCAGAACATGCATCCTTATTCACGAAGCATCTCTCCAGACCCAAGTGGGAAGATTCTAGAAGATGAGCTAAATATCTTCATGAGATCTAGGACTACTCAGGTTATCTGTTTCCTGTATAGAGAACATGTTATTCATGTCATCAATTTGTGTGTGTGTGTGTGAAGTTGTTCACAATACACTCGTATGATTTTTGTTAATATTTATAAATCATTTGGGGGTTGTTGTTGCATTCATTATTTCATTTCTCTCCCTTTTAAAAAAATAATGATTTATTTTCACTTTGTGTGTATGTGCGCGCGCGTGTGCATGCGCTTGCCTGCGTGAGTGCATATGCATCATGCACATGTAACACCTCAGGAGGCCACAAGAGGGCATCAGAGGCCCTGGCAGTGGGTTGCAGACCGTAGTGTGCGACTCTGGATGTTGGGAAATAAACCAGAGCCTCTGAACCATCTCTCCATCTCTCCTCCCAGTGACTTCTTTCCTTCTTTTCTGATTGGCCCAACCAGATGTTTCTCAATATTATTCATCTTAAAGAGCAAAATCCTGATTTTGTTTTTCTTTTGCTGCTTTTCCATTCACGAGTTTTGCTATTTATTTTTTTAATTCCGGTTTGCATTATTCCGTCTCTTTGGATTACTTTGTGATAATTTGTTCTTTTACTGGTTCCAAGGCTCAAAGTCAATGTCACCGAGTAGGAACATTTGTTCTTTTCCAGTATTAGGGTATAGTGTCATGGCGTTCTTCCTAATGGCTGAGTCAGTGGTTCCCTTCAAATTCTGACGTGCTGTGATTTCACTTTTTTACTTTTGATTCTTTTCATTGGCATAGATGGCTTGCATCTGGGCGTCTTCGCAGTGCTTGACATAGTTCCTTTAAGTCTGTGCAGGGCTTTTACCCAGCTACAGGTGGCTTCACATCTGAATATGCTAATCAGGATTGAGAATTCTTCTCCTTCTCCTTTTCCTTCTCCTCCTCTTCTTCCTCTTCTTCCTTATTATTATTATTACTTTAGTAATTTATTTATTTAATGTATATGAGTACATTGTAGCTGTCTTTCAGGCACACCAGAAGAGGGCATCGGCTCCCATTACAGATGGTTGTGAGCCACCATGTGGTTGCTGGGATTTGAACTCAGGACCTCTGGGAGAGCAGCCAGTGCTCTTAGCTGTTTACTTTTGGGGGTGCTCTGCTCACCCTGATGTCCCTTGACTCTGCAAATAATTTTCATTTTCTTAAAAAAACAGTTTTTTTCCCCATGTATTGTTAGTTGTTTGGTTGAGAGACTGATCCTCAGTCAGAAGCAAAAGTTAGTGAAGTTTTGTGGTGTTTTACAACCCAGTATTTGATGTTCAGAATCAATGTATTAGATTATAAACATTATAAAACAAAATGACAGAAAATAAAATGTATTTTAATTTTAAATGTAATTTTTCATATATAAAGGGTAAGCTCTCTCTCTCTTTTCTCTCTCTCTCTCTCTGTGTGTGTACCTTTTAGAAACTCACACCGTTTGCGAGTGTGTGCACTGAATTGTGATCACCTGGCATCTCCTGCTCTGGTTCACGGAGATGCTGTGTTACTGTGTCATGGTTCCGTGCAGGCAGGATCTACAGCAGTCTGTCTGCACTGAAGGGACCTGGGGGACACAGTGGCCACTTCACATAATCCCCACAAAATGCTTATCATGTTCTCAAAAGCCAAGGTCTTGGGGGAGGGTCCCTGGAATGGTCTCTGTTTAACAACTTTTGGTCTCAAAATTGATATAGATCTTCAAGTTTACAAACTAAGAGAGCATTATCAGTTATCCATAACAGTGTCCTGTTATTGTCCATGACGTTACCATGGTGAACGGGAGAAAGGCCCTCCCTGGCCCAGCGAAGGATTTATCTGGTTACTAGAGGAAGTGGGGGAAAGAATGTGGGAATTCAGAGCACAGGACTGCAGGCCAAAAGGAACTGTGTCCAGGAAAGCTTACACAGAGGGCTGGCCATGGTAGAGATTAGGTGAGGCGTGCTTCAAATTAAAATTATTGTATTTGCCATTAAGTACATATTTAAACATGCCCACTAGGACCTGGAGCTAGTTTAATAAACACAGTTGATAACCATTCCTCTCCACAGCTCCTATAAACAATCTGTTTAAAGGACAAAGCAGTATGGACCAAGACAGCAGCCTAAGAGATGACGAACAGGAAGTGGGCAGCCTCTCCTAACTGAAGTGGCATGTAACAGTCGCAAGTACCCATTCCACAAATTCTGCAAATATTCCAGCATTCATTAGACCCTTCCTGTCTATAAACCACACAAACCCTGCCAGTCTTGGATGCCATGTAATACTCAGCCACCATCATAGAAATGGGCATTTTCTGAGGAAAAAAAAATGGAGTGAGAGTAGGCATGAGACTGGGGTGCGCGTGCGTGCGTTTGTGTGTGTTTATGTGTGCTCGCGCGCATGCGTGTGCGCGGTAGTCACTCCTTCCTTCCGTTTCAGTGTTCCTAGGGGTTTTCCCACAAAAGACACTGGCAAATGGAAGGCGAGATGGCTCAGTGAGTAGACACTTGGTCTGATCTCACCTTGATCCCAGAACACACGTGGTGGAAGGAGAAAACCGGTTTTCACAACTTGTCCTCTGAGACCCTTGGTTTGGTAGCTTCCATACATACACAATAAGATGTATGTGTGTGTCCAGAAAAGTCTCCGTAAAAGGACATCGGCAACATAATGGGGATTCACTGTTGTCTACTGGACAAAGACAATTTAGCTTTGGGGTTCTGTGTCACAGCAGCAAAGGTGTCCGACAGAACTGAGGAGTTATGGGTGGTCCAGCCCCCAAAGTATATCAGGGCTCAGGGAAGGGGGTGAAATGACCTGACGATTTTTGCTCCAGGCCTCAGCCGGATGTTTGAGTGTGTGAGGATTATATTACCGTCCTTGGTGTGTGAAAACTCTGCTAGATGGATTTTATTTGTTAGTGATGTTTAAGGCTATGTAGAGACCCAAACATTTACCCTGACATCATCCCTTCTCATTTCTGGCCTTTGCGGGCAGTTGGGTGCCCATTCTTATGTCTTACATTGGACTCCAGCGCATTGTGGTGCGTGGAGGACTTCCGAGGCAGGAGGTTGTAGGGATCTGGTGAGAGGCGCACTGCCTGGGCAGCAATGCAAACAGCAAGGCGGCGGTTGCGCATCTGGAGCTGCAGTGCGCCGGTAGCGCAGTTCCTGACACGATGGTGGCAATAGCCCTATGTACCGAGCGTGCTGGTTTTTTTCTCCCCGCGCGGGGGCACCAGAGCCCTCGGAAGTGTCAGGCACTGCGGCGCATCTACCAGATTTTCTTTTAAATGACTGCGGATATGCGGGCGGTCGTAGCCACAAATGGTGAGAGGAGGCTCAGACCAGGCTCGCGAATGGCCAGCCGCGATCATTTAACTGCACCCGCACAGCAGTTAAGGCTTGTCACTCGACCCTCCGGAACCATCTCACGTGTCCCCACTGAGACTCTAGGGCGCTGCCGGAGCCCGGCCTCTCGGTAGCTGGAAGCACATCCTGCCTCGGGCAGCGGGGTGCAGGGTACACGTTGGCGCACATGCGCGCGCGCACACGAACACGCGCAAGGTACGGCAGGGCAGGGGACAGGGGCTTGGGTGCTCCGCGTGGGGTGGGTGTCGTGGAGAGTGAAGCTGTGATCCTCAAATGGCTGCGTCCTGCCAGGTTAAGGAATGAGAGAAGATGACGCGGAGCCAGCCATTCCACAGGCCAGGGTCGGTGCAAAGCATTTAGGGAACCCACTGCGCGGCCGGCGCGCTCCCTTCCCACGCAGGGCTCTCCCTATGGCGCAAACGGCAGGAGAAAGACCCATCAGAGCGACACTTGTGTCTGCAGGCTCCTTTCTCTTGGCAGAAAACCCATCAGGAGAGCTTTGGAACCATCCACCCCTTAATAGGTAGTCCGGAACCGGGCAATGGTCCTTGGTTACTAACGCACAGTGTTATATATTTATTTTTGTACGGTGTGTAGCTTGTCTTCTCTATATTTTGGGAATAGCTTGCTTTCCCATATGAGCATGGTGGGAAAGGAGAACGCAACGGGCAGGGAGAGGAAAGGGAGAGGGAGAGGGAAAGGGAAAGGAAAAGGGAGGATTCCTACAATAAGAATCAGACCATTTTTTCAGAGCCTAACCAAATAGGGCTTCCATTTCAAAAAGAGAGAGCTAGCCTGTACTGCGGTGTGGAAGACATGTAAGAATTAGGGACCAAGGAAGCATTCAGCGGCGCAACGCTGCATTTCAGAGGTACCGGGGTCTAAAGGGCACACACACGCACACGCACACGCACACGCACACACATGCACACCCTCACAGCTACCCCGCCAAGGTGTGTGCGTGCGCGCGAGTGTGAACTCCCACATGCTGCTGTCTGCGCCTGGCCGCTGGCACCAAGCCTCCTCCTCCCCGCTCGCCCCCAGATTCCCTCCCCTCCTCCTTGCTTTTGTCTGGAGGGTGCTATGCTATGCGTGTGTGCGTGTGCGTGTGTGTGTGAGCGTGTGTGTTTTTGGATTTCATACTAATTTTCTGGAGTTTCTGCCCCTGCTCTGCGTCAGCCCTCACGTCACTTCGCCAGCAGTAGCAGAGGCGGCGGCGGCCGCCGGTTAGAGCCCAGTTGCTGCTTCAGCTGCTGTTGCTGCTTCTGCTGCGCTCTGCTCCCTGCGCTTGCTACGGGAGACCGGGGAAGCCGCGCGGACAGTCCTCGGTGGCCTGGGCTGGCACTGTCCTGCTACCGCAGTTGCTCCCCAGGTGGGATGTGCCGCGCCACCTGCCCACCTCCCCTCTCCCCCCGCGCCCAGCGGCCGGGGAGGATTCTGCAGCATCATTGGGGCCCCATCGCCGCCGCAGCCTCTTTGGAGGGTCCTTGGCTTGGCCTGTGCCATGGAATCTGCTCTCAAAGACCCGTTCCCGACTTCTCATGCCTCGGCCTCAGGCTTGAAGGGAGAGCGGGCACATTGGGGGGCCACTGAGGGGCAAGTTGATTGCGGGGCGGGAGCTGGGTACTCCGACATTCATTCTCCAGGCTGGGGTTCAGGGTGAGGAGAGCGCGGAGGGACTGTGTCCCAGTTGGTGGTGTACAGGGTCTACCCTTAGTCTCATCCATGTCTGTTTGTCCTCAGCCCTGAGGTGCGCACCAATATCGATATCCGTGCCGATTTAGCGGTTCTGCGACCGAAAGAGTCCAGGGAGACCCACCGAGTGGTGCCTGGCGTATAGGACCATGCAGCCTCCTTGTGGCTCGGAGCAGCTGCCCGCGATGTCCCAGCCTCTGTGAACCATTTGGTCAGCGCCAACCTGCTCAGCTTCAGCACCGACAGGCTCAGCCTCTGGTACGCTCCACTCCGCGGGAGGCCACCAGCACCAAGCAGCAAGAGGGCGCAGGGAAGGCCTCCCCCCTCCGGCGGGGGACGCCTGGCTCAGCGTAGGGACACGCACTCCGACTGACTGGCACTGGCAACTCGGGATGTCGCCCTGGCCGAGGTGGCATGGACCCGCCATGGCGCCGCTCTGGGGCTTATGCTTGCTGGTCTTGGGCTTCTGGAGGGCCTCTCTCGCCTGTCCCATGTCCTGCAAATGCAGTGCCACTAGGATTTGGTGTACTGAGCCTTCTCCTGGCATCGTGGCATTTCCGAGGTTGGAACCTAACAGCGTTGACCCAGAGAACATCACCGAAATGTGAGTTCCTTGTACTTTCTCTCCTGTCCCCACCTCAGGGCTCAGACAGGTAAATGTTTGGGACAGATGGTGTCCCAAGAAGTCAGAGACCAGAGAGATGGAGTATCTGACAGTTCTCTGTCTGTTTCACTGGCTTACGGACACCAGTAGGGGAAGAGTGGGACTCTAAAAATTCCACATAGAGAGAAATATAATCATAAATGCATATACATTATGTTCCGGGGAAGGAATTCTGCGTGCATTTTCATTTCAAAGTTCTGATGGGTGTGTTTTAGGCTTTCCGTATGGTAATTACATTGGAACCTTTTTGTTGGGTAAAATACTGTGTGTGTTGCTGTGACAGAAACTCCGGTAGCATTAACCAGAAAGGAGGTTAAAATTGTGCATTTTCAAGAATTGGTTGGAGGAAACCAGGGTCTCTCCCTTAACATCCTTTCCTGAGGTTTGGAGTTGGCTGGTCCTGTCTCCCTCTTTTCTTCTCATCTATTGGATTTTGCTTTCGGAGGTTGCAGCCAGAGATGCTTTGAGGATGCCCTGTAAGAGGAGAAGTTCTGAGTGTCGAAAAGCACTCGCTCAAGAGAGAAAATGTGATCACGGGAAGGGCTAAAAGCCTGGGCTGATTTAATTTGGACCTGATTTTTCAGAGATACGATTCTGAGACCATTTGGATTATAAATCTTAATTGCCCATTGAAAAATTCCCCAGGACAAGGCTAGATGGCAAGCCGCGTGCACACTGACGGATGGTGGCTTCAGCCTTGGACCTTCGTGTCCCTAGAAAGGTTACAGCTTGTCCCAGCTTGGTGGAGAAACAGAAATGTGTTTCTTTTCTCCCTGTTGGATGTCTTGTGACGAATACCCTGCCAAGCAGGAACTCAGCCGTCCTTTCTCTAGGTCACCTGTGTTGGACGTACTGCTATTGTCCCTTCCCAGCAATCTTGCCATTTTATGTCTCACAAACAGAAGGTTTTATTCATCTGTGTAGAGGATTATAAAGCAAAGTTTCCTAGGTGATTGAGGCTGAGAAAGGCAGCCTTGAAAGTAGGGCTTGGGCTGTGGCCTTCCGGTTGGCGAGTGCGCATGCACCCCCTCCCCCAATGTACAACGGTGTTTTCTGCCAATGCAGCTGCCAATGCCAAAGGCATCAAGATAACCTGTTTTGGTTTTTAAATGTAAGTAGGAGTCCCTTCTAATCTTGCTGTTCTACTACTGATGGTTATGCTATAGGCCCAGGGTGGAAGGCAATAACGGAAGAGCAAGGTGGAGTGTGCAGGCCTGGCAGAGCTGAGCCAATCCAGCCGTGAATAGCCGAGTCCGGGGTGCCAGGTTCCCAGTCTTTGACAAGTAGCGCAGCAGCCCAGTGGGGGGTAGGGTGGGTTTGTGCCTATCCGGGCTGGGCTTGTCCAAAGAGTCTGTGGCCTTTCTCAGAACCAAGCCTTTCCGAAGGTGATGTCAGTCAGATGGAGGGGCCTTGGGAAGGAACTCAGAGCCTTTTGGTGGCTGGAAACCTGGAAGGTGCATTTACACAGCTAGATACCGCAGCTTTCTTTCTTTCTTTCTTTTTTTTTTTATTTTTTAAATTCAATGATAGACACCGAATGAAGAGAGAAATGAGACACAGCGCTTGGTTCTCACTTTGGTTGCTTTACTCTAACATTTTTTTAAGATCAGCTGAAAAGAAGACAGCGTCTCTAAATCCAAAAGCAGTACTGATGAGATTGCAGAGCTTTCTGCCTGATGCATGCCAGAAACCGAGAGTTTGGACAGAGCATTCTATAGTTTTCTTGCAGATGTTGTTACTTCTTTTCTATGTGACGGCAGCTCACACACACACACACACACACACACACACACACACACACACATACATATGGAGTATATACATATACATCCACAGTCTATTGTGATGCTCCAGTTCCTACTCTGGTTTTATTTGGAAATCCTTTGGTATTGAGGGAACTGAGAACTCAGCATGTGGCTGAGTGTCCAGGATGCAGGAGTAGGTTGGTAATATCCATCAGGCTAGGGAGAAGCAAGGTCGGGAAGAAGGTATTTCTGTCTAATTAGCCTCTCAGTAGCACTTGAGCCTATCCAGGTAGTATCTGAAAATTGTATTTCAAAGCTTCTTTGGAAAGCACCAATTATTCTGAACTGCAAATAATATCAATAGTTGAGTTAGTTTTGCCCTCAGCCATATAGGATACCATCTGTGCCCCTTTTCCTATGTGGTAATATTTGTTTCAACAACTTGGCCAGTGGCTACAAGCTACAGTTGGAGCCAAATGACACATTTTGCAAACTCTGTTACTTGATCCAGTGCTATTCTCAATGTATTCCAGGGTAGCAATTTAGTTTATTTATGTATCCCTGAAGTTATATATCTCTGACCTTTTGCACGTGAGAGTGATGTCTGTATCCCACTCTCAGAACTTGCTAAAGCAACAGCTGACTATTCACAATGAAAGATAATGGATCTTTTAGTACCTGTATTTTCAATCCTGGTGTGTCCCTTAGGGCTCATGGAGACAAGTGTTAGGATATTTTGAGACTATATACATAGATTAGCTAACAGGTAGGATGCTGTGTTCATATGAAGTTGAAATCAACTTGACATGTCAGAGTCATTGTTTTGAATTTGTTTTATTAATTAGAAACGTGTGTCACAGCATCTGTTGTACATTATTTATCGCCTAAGCTAATCTGGCTTTCTCTGTGTGATGGTCAGAAATGCAGGCTTCAGCATCGCATTGCAGAGAGGCACCTACTGATGCTTGTAAACAATTAAGACCACAGTAGTGCCAAATTAATCTTTAAAAAAAGTACCAATGCCACACGCAAGTCAATACTATTGGGATTATAGCCATTTAAACCCCCATTGTGTCAAATGCCAAGGTGTATAGTCTTGCCCAAGTGGTAGGTAAGAGGCAGAGTTTACCATCTTAACCTAAGGGTAAAACAAGTTTCCCATGGTAAGCTTTTCCAGTGTTCTTGTCTGCAGCATTAAGTGATCCATGTTGCGGAGCCCGTGCACTCTAATATTGCCTGAGTTTGTGAAGGCGGGTAGGGACCTCTTTCTGAACGTCTTGGGTGGTATTCTCTGAATTGGGGGCAATGTTTGGAACCGAGTCTAATATTTATTTGTCTTAGCACAACACAAATAGAACCCACGGTTTCTGCTGCCAGAGCGTCTATGTGCACTTTATTATTGGCTGGTTAAGTGCAGTAGTGCTTTGCCATTAATACATTGATTTTGGCCCCAGCACCTTCATAAGCTTTGCTATTGCAATTAATTGTGTTTAGAACATCCTGGCATTCACAAATCCTCAGCCAAGGGCGTCAGCGTGCTCTCCGCTCTGAGGCCACTCCACTGATATGGTTCTAGAACTTTGGGTTGCAGTTTTTTTTTTCCTGCACTTAAGAACCGTGCATTTTATCTTGAGCATGGCTGCACCAGTCACAACAGGTTTATTAATAAATGCAGTGTTATTCATTATCTAATACGATTTGCAGACTACAGGTGAAACCTCACTGTCCAGTGTCCACACAGTGGAGGTGTGACCGGGCCTGGAGTCTCAGCACCACCATTTGGAGTCTTTTTTTTTTTTTTTTTTTTTAATTCATACCTTCAATCTCGTTTTGTTTGCCCTGGGTAAGACAATGAAAAAGCCCAGCGACCCATTTGACCTAACTCTCTCCCACCGCCCATCACTGAATGTACAGGAAAATGTGTTTGATTTTCTTCTTCTCTGAAAAGTGATACTTCCTTATGGGAATTCAGAGTGCTTAGAGTTAAGAGAAGAGCCGGGTTATATGTTGTTACAAGCAAGCAGTGGGAGGTTGAAGCCCTGTGGTCATAGCTCCCTCGTGCTGAGCATGGGTCTGGTTAAGGTCATTTGCTGTTTCTCTCCCATAAACCTTTTGTTGTATCTCTTTCAATATTCCCTGGTTAAGATATTTACTAAGATGAGGAGTCGGCTGAGCAGCTGAAGGTCGAGCACTCTTTCCCCTTAGGGACTGTCCATATGATCTCTGACTGTTTCTAGGCCATTGAAGTTTAAAACCTTGAGGTTTTGTTTAGCTGGGGAAGGAAAATAAATTTCTTCTTTTTGTGCTAATTTTTTTTTTTTTTACATTAAAGTGATAAGTCAGTTTCCCAGGCTTGAATTCATCTATTAGGGGGAGAAGCATTATCAAGCCATTATTGGATACCATGCACTGGCATCATTTTCATAAGGTGGCTCCTCTGTGTCTCTAGAGTGCTTCTTGAGGCAGAATATGGCATTGTATATGACATCCCGTTGAACATTAGTGTGTAGTGCCTCTTGCTAGAGTCCTACAAATTAGTAAGGTGATTCAGGAGACAGATCATTTATAGATGGCGGATTTGTTTGTTTGTTTGTTTGTTTGGTGTATTTGTGTATATATGGGGAGGTGAGAGTGTGAGAGAGAAAGAGAAATAAGAGAGAGGGAGAGGGAGAGAGAACAGAGACAGAGACAGAGAGAGAAAGAGAGAGAGAGAGAGAGAGAGAGAGAGAGAGAGAGAGAGAGAGAGACAACACTAATGAATCTAGACTCATAGATTACTACTAGCTGTCTGGTCATTATTCATGATCTACTCTGCCAAGCTATTTTAGAATACAACTCTCACCCTGCCATCTCAACTGGCAGAGATCTGAACTCTGAAGCAGCCTGATAATTTTAGCCTGCATTTGATTGCTGGTCGATCTCCATTAAAAAGGCAGAGACCCCCCACCCCCACCCCATCAGGATTCCCTCACCACTTACTTCCCTCTCTGTAATGTCCAAGAGGTTGGGAAATCATAAGTATTGATCTCGAGTCGGGTACATGAATATTCCTGAAGTTATCTCAGCTCTCCAAAGAGAAGCAGCACAAGACACCAAGTTCTTTCTTCAGGTGTTTCAAAACCACTCCATAGTGGGACAGGGAGATGGTGACTTTTGGGAGCCTGCCTGAGACATCACCACCTGGTTACCTGGTCCTGGGGACTCTGATCTCCATGTAGGTGAAGAGCTTTGCTTCTGGTGCTCACACAAGTTTCTCCTGGCTTTGCAGTCCCCCAAAGCTTCGGCATGGGGTGGAGGCTAAGGTCCTTGCACCAGTGGTGGGGAGAGAAGAGGGTGCATGGTACTCAGAGTCCGTAGTGCGTCTCTGAAAACTTTCTGTGTCAGAGTGTGGTACAGCCATGGTGTTTTGCTCTGAACTCCCCCAAGCTATGTCTTTTAGAATGTGGGCTGCTATCCAGGCTGTTGGCATGGCTGTGCTGGTCTGAGGGATTGACAAGGTCAGGGTTCAGAAAGACTGCTTCCGATCAAGACCATAGAAAGAGAAGGGACCCTGCAGCCCTCTTCCCCTGTTTGTAAAATCCCCAAGGTCCTGCAGGAATAAGTTCCATCTGCTTATATCCAGGCAAGCATTGCTGCTTCTCCATTGGGGACCTCTTCTCTGTTCTAGTCTTCAGACTGAGGTCTAACTCCAGGTCACTACTAGAGAAATTTCAGAGACAAGCTTGGGAGGGCTAGCTCCGAGCAAGCATACTGTGTGCGAGACAGTGTAATTAAAGAGGCCCAGGCCATTATGGATTCCAAAGTAATGACTTTACGTTCACATGGGAAGGGTTGATAATAAAAAAAATATGTGCACATATAGTCTTCTTCCATTACACAGTTCTTATACCGACAAAAGTCCTCATGACTTGGGACAGATGAGGACTGCCAAATGGGCTAGCATATCCTCAAGAGTACACACAGAACACAGGCCAGAAGAGGCCTATGTCATAGTCGGGGCCTACATCCCTTTATATGAAGTCTGCTATTGTCCATGATAAACCCACTGCCAGAGACTACTTAGTCACTCTTCCCTGGCTTCCCTCTTGCCCTCTTTCCCAGTGCTAGAAGACAGCAGACCAAGCTCAGCAACTGAGGCAGTGAGCAAACCTCAGGGTGCGCTCAACAGCTACCTTGTGTGTCCTCAAGGTTCAAGACTCCCGGTGACAGAACACTTCTGAGGCAGGACTGCTTGCCTGAGACGGACCCAATGGCCACTCTGGGCGTCTGCTTATGTTGGTTTAACACTTTACCCTGAATCAGAAGAGGCTTTGACAGCCTTTGAGGGACTCCCAGGCTCACCTATCGGCCCAGCTCTGGTCAAGGAGGCCTTAGCTGGGGATGGAGCAAGAGGAACTCACCTAGGCCTCAGGCTCCTCCACTGCAGTTGCCTGGGTTTGGTTTGCAGATGGAGCACGTGGTGGGGGAGGGGGAGCTGACGTCTCATCCCGTTCCTCCCCCTCCCCCACTTTCACTCAGCTCCTTTGCTGTCTGTTGGACTCAAGAGACACACGATTTGGGTGACTTTGGTAATTTTTAATTTTCTTACAGGGAGTAAAACTATTAATTACACTGTTTAGAGTTCCTTTTCTATTTCAAATAAAGATCGATTAATCTTTGGCACTTCAGCCTTTCCCGTAATCTTTAGGCACACCCATATACCCTAGAAATGATATTTGTGTAGAAATATCTGTGAATATATAAACCTCCGCTAAAACTCCATCCCGTGTGAGCCTTTAGGTTGAGTCGTGGTGACTTATAAAACTCTCCTGGCTACGGAAGGCTGGCCGTCTGGAGTTACTCTTTTAATTTCATTTCGATCATTATGCTGCATGTTTGCCCAGGACCTGATGAATCTCAGAGTGAAGTTCGTGAATGTCGGTCTGCCTTCTAAGTCTTTCATCAGCTTTCAACACACATGGAAACTGATCTGAATCAAGAGATGCTGGGATTCGAGTTTTCAAATGACCTGTGAAATATGGTGCCAAAAAACCAAACCAAAACAAAACATTTTTAACAAGGATGAGAGAGCAAAATGACCAAGCAGTTAACATGACTTGCCTCCAAGCTTGAGGGCCTGAGTTCAATCTCCAGGACCTAAATGGTAGAAATACTGAACTGTCTCTTGCAAGTATCCTCTGAACTTAAGACACGTGCACATGTACAAATAAGTAATTAAGTAAATAAATAAGTATATAAGTAAGTAAGTAGATAAATAAATAAATGAAAGACCAGGAAGCCCTAAGTCTTGTTTCGGGGGTAGTTTCTACCTCATGGATCCCAGAGTCCCTTGCTGTGAGGCAAGAGAGGTATCCATCACCAAATGTGACTCTGGCTCACTGTACAGAGGCCCTGTTTCTTCACTGAGGTTGCCTTACTCATTTGTTATGTGTGAGCAAGAGAACTTGACATGGTGACCTTTAAATTCCCTGGCAGGGTATGATTAAAAAATAAAAATAAAACAAAATCAAGCACCTCTCTCCAAAACAAACAAACTGGGTTTGCAGAAGTGGCTCAGTGGTAGAAGGCGTACCTAACATGCTCAAGGCTCTGGGCTCAACCGTCTGCACCATAAAACCCTCCATGGGACTACCCACCCAGTCAGCCAGTCACCCAACCCACCAACAAACTACCAACACAACCACCCACCTACCCACCCAGCCAGCTAGCTACCTAATCCACCAACAAACTACCAAACTAACCACCCACCTTCCCACCCACACCACCAGCCAAGAGAACAGAAAACCCTAAGCAAGCTAAGAAGCCGGTTACTCTGTTTAATGGGATCCAGTCTCCCTCCATAGCTGTCCTAGGATGTCCTCTAGGATTCTACAGAAGGCTCTGCTGTTTAGATGTCTTGTTTGTGTTCCTTGTTCTGTGGCTTGAATGTTTGAGCCTGATCTGCCTGCCCCTCATATTCCCATGTTGACTTTTAATCCCCCAAGCAATGGAGCCAGGAGGTGGCAGACCCTTCATGCATAAAATGAGCACCCTTTAAAGAGATTTCCCATAATTCAGTGCTTCTTTCTACAATGTGAAGACAGACACAGAAGGTATCACCTCTGATAAATAGACCCCATTAGACACTGCATCTGCTGGGACCTTGATCTTGGTCTGTGAACAATAAACCTTCTGATGACAAAAATGACTTATTCTCACAAATTTTCTTTAGAGCAGTCCAAACGGACAGGCACTCCTGGGTGCTTCGGTCTTTTCTTTTTGTGGTTTTTTAGGCTTCTTATTCTTTGGTACTTTCCAGAGAGAGAGGGAGGAGAGAGAGGGGGGAGGAAGGGAGAAATGTACATGAAAGAGAATGTGCAAGGAAGAGAGAGAGAGAGAGAGAGAGAGAGAGAGAGGAGGGAGGGAGGGAGGGAGGGAGGGAGGGAGGGAGGGAGGGAGAGAGAGAGAGAGAGAGAGAGAGAGAGAGAGAGAGAGAGAGGAGATTGGGTTGTGAATCCCTGATGGATTATGAAGGCATCTAACTCACCTGGGATTTAAGCCACCATTGTTTGAGCAAGGCTGAGTGAAGTTCACACAGAACGGGTAAAGGAACTCCACACGAGTGAGAGGAACTCTACAGGAAGATGGTTTGAGAGTGACAAACTGCATGGCGTCCAACCTCAAGGGTCCTTGTGCTGGAAGCTCGGTCCCTGTGTGTGTAATGGAGAGGTGGAACGTAGTGCGAGCTGACTAGACCATGGGGGCCACTCCTTGTGAATGGCCTGAGGTGTTTCCTGAGGTACTCAGTTTGGTTTGGGGGAGAGACTCAGGTCTCAAGTGACTGTATTCATGACCGTGAAGGTGGGTTGCTGTGAGAGGGCCAGTATCCCTGTCTCCCACTTCCGTTCTGCATGGCTTTCATGAGACTTGGCTTTGGGAACTGTAAACTAAGTCAACTCAGCCTTGAGTACTTTGTTACAGCAGCGAAAACAACGTCCAAGGCTTGTTGAAACTACCACAGTGAGTGAGGGCGTCTGGCCACCTTGGAATTGCTGATTCATCTAAATCAAACTTGGGTCTGGGATTCTGAATGAACATTTGGTCCTTAGTAGTTATAGTGTTGAATCTACAAGTAGAGGCCTAGATGGACGCTAACCTCTAAGTGCTTTTTCATCAGCTAGCCATGGCATGGTGTTTTCTTTCTGTTTCTTTGTTCTTCCCTCCCTCCCTCCCTCCCTCCCTCCTTCCCTCCCTCCCTCCCTCCCTCCCTCCCTCCCTCCCTCCCTCCCTCCCTCCCTCTTTCCCTTCCTTCCTTCTAGCTCTTATATTAATTTATTTTTTTTCTTAACAGAGCCTGCTATGGTGCTATGAGAGGCAGAATTCTGACATGCGGATTTCTCTAAGTCACCCACCCCTCTCACGTCAGCTCTCTGCTATACTGGACAGTGTCCTTTCTGAGAATTCTCATTAAGAGAACTTAGATCCCTTCCCAGGGTTGAGGGGATATCATTCTTAACACGTACCGTCTGTCTGCTTTTAAGTGCTGATACCATCTAGCTTAAGTGTTGGTTTTGAATTAAAACTCACTGCTATGTGTTTATTGACATCGTTGATACATGCCTGGGTGGCTTTTGTGGATGAGGTTCTGAAGGGTTCCTAACTCACCTGTCTTTTTGGTTCACCTTTGGTGATAGTGATGATGGAAGATGTCATGTCAACATGGTGAAGTCTTACCTTTCTGCTCATCGAACCCTTTCATTTGGGCTAAATAATCTGCACAGGTGTTGCTGGGGACAGTATTGTATGGCTAACCATTCGAGGAGCACTGTTGCAGGGACAGTACTGTACAGATCTCACAACTGATCTCTGCCCTCTGTCCTGTGTGCCCTTCTTTCCTGCTCCCTTCATGCCCTCCTAACAGATCATTGTAACCTGTGGCACTCTGCCCCATTCTAGGGGACTTCTCAGCAGAACTTGGCTTTGTCACCATGTCCTCCTTGAATCATCCTTCCCTGGACCTTGGGCCCCATGGTGGTCCATCTCCCAGATATGCTCTTGAGTTTTTCTCGTGGATTTTTCTTCTTCCATTCCTCCATTAAAGGTTGATTTTCCCTGAGGTGTTGACCACAGATGCTTCTCTTCCTGGGCTACTCCATGCTCAGGCACGGCATCTGCTGCCTTCTCCGAGCTAATGAAATCCCATCCATGTTCTCAGGCACTTCCAGTGAAGATCTTTGGGTCCATGTGCTCAGCTGTTACTGAACACATCTGGATATGCAATAATTTGTCACTCTCAGCACTTACAAATTAAACTCATGGTCAGTGTCTGTCTTAGCTAGGGTTTTACTGCTGTGAACAGATACCATGACCAAGGCAAGTCTTATAATGGACAACATTTAATTGGGACTGGCTTACAGGTTCAGAAATTCAGTTCATTATCACCAAGGCAGGAGTATGGCAGTGTCCAGGCAGGCATGGTGCAGGAGGAGCTGGGAGTTCTACATCTTCATCTGAAGGCTGCTAGCAGAATACTGACTTCCAGGTAGGCAGGGTAAGAGTCTTAAGCCCATGCCCACAGTGACACACCTACTCCAACTAAGTCACACCTCCTAATAGTGCCACTCCCTGGGCCAAGCATATACAAACTATCACAGTGTCCCTAACCCATTTGTGGGGTTTCCTTCCCCTCACAATGACACCACAGCCCGTTTAGGAACACAGGCCAGAAACCTGGATTTTGTTTTCTCTTTAATTTACTGCAATCGTTCATGTATCAGCTCAACTTCTCAAGCATTTCTTGAACAAACATATTCACTTCTTTTACTTTGCTATCCGTTTTGTTCAGTTCCCCTTTCCCATCCTTCCTTTCTTGAAATATTTTTGGGGTTCTGTCTGCGTGGGACACTGTGCTAAGTGCTTGGAGTACAATGAGAAATGCTGATCTTGCCTCTTCTTTGGGAACTTACAGTCTGAGAGGGAAATCAAATAAGTACTTAATTAAAAACAGTTTAACCACAATCACTGTCATCTTTTCCTTAAAATACTGTGGTCACCTCCTAGTTTGCTTGCCTGACTCCTTACCTACTCTAGGTATATGTATCCCCGTAGCCCGAACGGTCATGAAGGTACACAGACCTTTCCAAAATGCTCATTTGTCACAGGTACTGCTAATAATTACTCTGTGGCTCTCACACCCAGAGATGAAAGTCTCTTCCCTCCCTCTTCTTCTCTTCTCCCTGGTTGTCATTATGTTGTAATATAAAGAGTCCATACAGTTATTTCATGGGCTAGAACATGGAGATCAGCATGAGCATCTCTTCTATACAAGCAAATCTCTAAAGAAAAACAAATTAGGCTGGAAGCTTGCTTAGTGATCTTGAGCCCAGACACTTACGTCTACAGATAAGATGTTTGACAACATCAAGCCAAGTTGGTGGGTGGAGGCACCATCTCCCTCAGGGCATAGTCAGGTCTGGATCCTCTGGACAGATGCCCTGCCCCCTTCACATATTGCCGAGCACCAATTCCATTTGACACAGTCATTCTTTTTAAAGCCCAAGACCCTTCTAAGTTCTTTAGGTGATTTTACATATTTTTCTCTGAAATGCATGGATTTTACTATATGTGAAATGGCACACTAATTTATTATATGTGATTTTGTTAGTAACAAACTTTTAAAAGTAGCATTGAACATGATACACAATGTAACAGTATGAATGGGCATCTCCTGAAAAGTTAGTTTTTCTTTTAACTAACGCTGCAATCTTCAGCCCCTCGGTCCCTTCCCAACGCAACTAACTTGCTCACTTCAGTCTGTTTCTCCTTCCAGAAATAGTCTGCTTGTGCCCGCAGTACAGACACAGATATGTCTGTTTATACCCACTGTTCTGAATCTGGGTTGTTTTCACCTAATGTGTTTAAGCTATGATTCTCTCTGAGCTGTGCACACCACTCTGTTTTCTTCAAAGCTGTCTGAACAGCCTGGTGGCCATACTGGATACTCTCAAGAAATACACCTGCCTTAGTTAGGGTTTCTATTGCTGTGATAAACACCATGAGAAAAGCAACTTGCAGAGGAGAGGGTTTATTTAAGTTTATGCACTTCCACATGACAGTCCTTCACTGAGATAAGTTGGGCAGGAACCTGGAGGCAGGAACTGAAGCAGAGACCATGGAGGGCTGCTGCTTACTGGCTTGCTCCTCATGGCTTGCTCAGCTTGCTTTCTTATAGAATCCAGGACCACCAGCTCAGGGATGGCATTACCCATAGTGAGCTGGGCCCTCCCCCACCAATATCAACCAAGAAAATGCTCCACAGACCAATCTGATCTGGGCATTTTTCTCAATTGAATTCCCCTCTTTCAAAGTGGTTCTAGGTTGTGTCAAGCTGAGACAGAACTAGTCAGGACAACACCCCTTATTTGCCCTGTTCTAGAGCAGTCTCCAAGCTTGAGATCCACAATACAAGAGGATGTGAGACTGACCGTTCCACAGGCCCATAGCTCTGGGGGCATCCTGGGCAGCTTGAAGGCATTCACTCTGTCCGTCTCTACCACATTCCTTCGAGTGAGGAAGGTAAAGTCTCCATGGACAACAGAAAGTTCCTATCTGAAGATCACACACTCCCTTCTTGGCCTGGTGTCCAGGGCCACAGAATCCCCTACTGAAGACATCAACTCTACCACTGGGGCCTGCAGAGGTCTTTTGTTTTGGGTCTGATGTCACTCGGGTGGACCATGTCATGGATGTGCACATCACTAGTCATGACATGGGGAAGATTTCCGTAGTGATGTAGTGGGGGTATGAGAAGTCTGGATCATTAGCACACTAGGTGTAAGCTTATTCTACAAATAGTGCTGGGAAACCCAGTTATCTACATGTAGAAGAATTAAACCAGATCGCTGTCTCTCATCCCACACAAAATATCTTCTTCCCAGGCTGTCGGAGATCCATCCTTCTGACCTTGCTGTGTGTACTGTCAGTCCTTTGGGTACTTTGGTACTGAGATACGGCTACTCTGATGCTTTGGCAGCAAGCTATCTTCTCACTTACTCTCAGTGCCTACTGGCTGCCCAGGACCTGAGGCCGTCTTTGCCTTCTACTCCTAGCTGGTCCCTCCTTATCTTTTAAGTCTCCTGTTCTTTAATATCTAGGCCACACTCTCCTGTGCTTTTTCATGTGTTCCAGTCACATGATGGTCACATGGCATCCCTGGTGCACACTGTGTACCTGTTGTATACCCCACTGGGATATAAGCTGCATGGATACAGGTATCATATGCACCTTGCTTCTGCTCTTCCTCAACACAGTGGGCACACATGAGGACATGCACTCATGAATCTGCTATCTATCTGTTTGTCTGTCTATCTGTCTATCTATCTATCTATCTATCTATCCATCCATCCTGATCTATCTATCTACTATCTATCTATCTATCTATCTATCTATCCATCCATGTATCTATCTATCTATCATCTATCTATCTATCATCTATCAATCTGTCATCTATTTATCTATCTATCTATCTATCTATCATATATCAATCAATCAATCATCTATCTACCAATCATCTTTTAATCATCTATCTATCTATCACCTATTGATCTATATATCATCTATCTATTTTCTATATCTATCATCTATCTATGAATCAATCATCTATTTTCATCTATCAGTTATCCATCTGCCTATCTGACATCTATTGTTTATCATCTATCTTTCTATCATCTACCTACCTATCTATCCATCTATCTATCATCTATCTACCTATCTATCAATATAACTTTCTACCATCTACATATCTATCTATCTATCTATCTATCTATCTATCATCTATCTATTTTTCTACATCTATTTATTATTTATCTATCTATAAATCAATCATCTATCATCTGTCAGTCATTTATCTGCCTATCTATCATCTATCTAGTCTATCATCTATCTATCTATCATCTATCAATCAATCATCTATTGATCTATCATATATCTATTTTCCTACATCTATTTATTATCTATTTATAAATCATCCATCTATCTGTCATCTGTCTGTCTATCTATTTACTATCTATTATCTATCTATCTATCTATCTATCTATCATCTCTTTATCTATCATCTATATATCTGTCTATCTATCAATCTATCATCTATTATTTGTCTATCTATCATCATCTATAATCCATTTGTCTTATCTATCTATCTATCTATCTATCTATCATCTATCTATCATCTTATCTATCCATCATTTAGGATTCCAAATCAGAGTACTCACTCAGTTTCTCAGCCATCAATATGTAAATCTCTAGATGTGACTTTTCCAAAGCCACTAGGTTTTAGTTTTTATTAATGCAAATGACCCTCACAGAATTAAAATGCACAATATTAGTTTGTGCACAGTGAGAAATCAATTAACTGTAGAGGTGAAAAGTCCAAAGCTTGGTGAGACTAGAGTAATATTTATTCAACAAGAAGGATAACAGGGGGCCAGATGGGAGAAGGAGGGCCCACAGATGCAGAAAGATGCAGAAATGTCAGGATGAACCCAGAGAAGAGGAGTCTCCAGCGCATCTGCTCTCCAGCGAACAAACAGGCGCAGGGATGAGGAGGTGTGCCTGTTGTGTTGTGTAATTGCCAATAGCAGATAGCCTCGTGGATCAATAGCAGCTTTCCCCGAAGCTGCACTTAGGGTACTTCACATGTAAGGCGATGCTGGAGTGAGAGTCCAGATGTGATTTATACTCCTTGTAGTGCGGACAGCAGAGGTTGTTCACTTTTCTCCAAGAACTGCAAGTGGCAGGAGGGGAGGTGTACTCTGCGGGGGGCCAGTTTAACATTCTCCCTGATAGCGCGCATGTTTGTGCCTTTGCCGCTGAGATGCCGCAGGCTGGCGCTGTGGACGCTGCGGAGGCTTCATCTGCATTTATAGCAATCGGCACTGTTTTGCATCTGAGAAATATTTTATAGTTGTTTGCAGAACTGATCATAAAATAACTGACATATGAGATTGGAAAGCTTTTCGAAATAGAGTGGAGGGATCTATAGGTGAACAGATGGTGTTGAAAGATCCAAACAGATAATTCCTCCGTGAGTTAAATAACACCCACTTGTTTATGTTTGCATAGTGCTATATATTTACATATAAATATATATTTATATATTTAGATTTCCTGCGGGTTTTGAAGTTAAGAGTTTCCAAAGGAGTAAGCATCATTATGGAACTGACTGTAACGTTGACCTCTGATAAGAAAAGTCTTTTTTTTTTTTTTTATTTTGGTACAGTCACGGATCTCATGGTGAGTCTGGAGGACCCCCCGGAATTTAATTTTTAGCTGTCTTATTTAATATTCTTTTAAGGATTTTATCTCTTGCCACAAAACCAAATCCAAACAAAAAATAAGCAGACAAATAAAATTCTCCTCTGGGGACTTGGCACTGGGTTTACTGTTAACTTGACCTGCCCTGTGAATCACGGAGACAGGAACACCCTCTATTTCATTTTATATTTGTACATGTCTAGTTCAAAGACTGATGAGCATTCTCACAGCTGAGCTGTCTTTTTCTGATGGACATATCGAGATATATGTTTATGTATATATCAGCTAAGGCATTCGCTCTTTTGTTTTTTTTTTTTTTTTTATTGTTGCTATTTGTTTGTTTTTTTGTTTTTGTTTTTACGAGACAAGACTTCTCTGTGTAGTTCTGACTGTCCTGGAATTTAGCCTGTAGACAAGGCTGGCCTCGAACTTAGCAATCCACCTGCCTCTGCCTCCTGAGTGCTGAGATCAAAGGTGTGAGTCACCACTGCCTGGTGTTCACTCTTCATTTAGTCAACAAATGTATTTTAAGCATGCCTTCTCTGGGCATTTTTCTGTATTCTAGGTAATGAGACAGGTCAGTTCCTACAGTACCTATAATATAGCCCACTTCAAAGCCACAAATAAAGCTTTCCTTTCACCCTGTTGGACTACCATACTCATCTTTCAACAACTCATGGGATCTTACACATAGTGTGCCAACAATCCACATGTCACATTTGATTAGTACAGCATCACATAAAAGCCTTTCCCTGTATCATCATGGTGAGAGCTGTTTACCCTCAGGAGGTTAGACTCCGAAGAACAGACTTCTGTAGGCCTAAGAGGCAGATTTGATGAGAGTCTGTGAACACCTGGCCAAGAAGTAAGGGTGTGACTCTGGTAGGAACATCTGCTGTCCCCTGGACTCTCGTCTCCCTCAGGTGGAGGAACCTGGTAGAGGGATGTAGGGGGAGTACATTCGAGCTTCCTAGGCCATTGCCCAGAGCTAAGTGTCTGTGAAGTGGCTTGTCTAATAGGTGTCACTGTGGTTTTGACCTGGGAGAACGCTCAAGTGCAGCATCATTATGGGTTACATTTCCTGAGAACTCGAGGTGGGGCTCACCACGCTTTTCAGACTCCTCCATCACCAGACCTCACCTTTCTGTGCAGGGATGTGACTCATGTCTCAGCAAAGACAACATGGGATGCTGTCTCTTCTTCTCTTACCCAACTATTTTTTTTTCCCCTAAGTCATATCCTAGGAGAGCCCCAATGTTGTAAAAACTATGTATGAAAAGTTCCCCTTCTCATCATTTTTTTTATTTAATAACAATAATAACAACAATAATAATAACCAATCACTTCATTGCATCCATTGTGGAGGTAGATGAAGGAAGTCATTCAAATCCTTTCCCAGTTCCAAACTCTGCATCCCAGTGGTCTTTTGCACAGCTAGAATGGCCATTCTGTAGCTATGGACATGAACTTAGACTTCACACATCCACTGTCGAATACAATTTTATACACTTAACAACTAAAGAGAGAAAACACGGCAGGGTTAAAGCTAGCAAACAGTTCTTTCTACCGTCCTTTCCACTTTGTACACCCTTTCCCTGATTTCCACCCTTTGTCAGTCACCTATGACAACATCCTCTGTCGCCCTCTGTTCAATACCGCACGAGCCTGCAGACGTCATAGGCTAGGATCCTCACGGGGTGGGGGGGGGGGGGGGGCGGGGAGGGGCGGAGCATGCTCTTTTTCCTTTTGAGATTGGGTGGCTTCAGTTGATATTGTACACGCTAAGTCTATCTATTCCTTTGCAAGTTCTATGATTTTATTTTTCTTTAGAGCTAAATAATACTCCATTTTATAATACTTCAAGTTCTCATTATCCATTCTCCTGTTGATGAACATCTAGACTGACATGGAGCACGCGGGGTATGTGCTCGGGACTGGGATAACTGGGTCATCTGGAAAGTTTTTTACTTTTCTGAGGAAAATGACTCCCACAATGGGTGGATAAATTTGTACCCCAACCCCAGCAGTGGCAAGTGGTCCCTTTTCCCATGCCCTCCCCAACATTTGTCGTGAGATTTCGAGAGATTTCTTGATGATAGCTTTTCTGACTGAGGTGGAGAGGTTTTTGTTTTTTTAAATGAAGACTGGTTCAGGTGGCATATGCAAGCAGATGGTCAAATTCATTTTCACGTTCTCAAGATGTGGTCACTGTTGTAAAGGAAGGAACTGTTGCTGGGTACTCTAGGAAGTGGGTCAAGCAGCATCCCTCCGCCATATTGAACCAGTTGCTTCACTTCCCGTGTCTGTTTCCTTATCTGGAAAAAGGAGTAGCGATAGAACTGTTCTTGTAGGATGCTGCATGGCTGAATTAAGTCAGTGCATGTAAAATACTTGACTTACCCTTCCTTTTAGGGTTTTTTTTTTTTTTTTTTGGTTTTTCGAGACAGGGTTTCTCTGTGTAGGCCGGGTTGTCCTGGAACTCACTCTGTAGACCAGGCTGGCCTTGAACTCAGAAATCCGCCTGCTTCCTTTTAGGTTTTGAGTGTCTATCTTCTGCTGTGGCTCGTGCAAGATTCCGTGAGGCCGAGAGAGAACTGTGCTAAAACAGTTTCTCCCTGACCTTGGTGATGAACGGAGAGCACAGACACAACGGCTGGCCCATCGTTGTGGTTGCATGGTGGAATGCCCCTGGGCTGTTGTTGGCCCAATACTCTCATCTCACCTGGTGTGCTTGGCTGATTGGGGTATTGAGCATCTTTGTGCTGATTAGAGTGGAGGCAGATTTAACCACTGAGATTCAGGTCACAGTAGTCTACAGTTGTTGCATGGCTAGTAGACCTTGTCTGTTTCACTTAGCAGATTTCTAACTTTTTTTTTTTTGTTTTGTTTTGTTTTCTAGACTCTGGAGGTAAACAGTTTATATTCCAATTTTCCCCAGTTGTTATTTTTCAATTGCAAGGCTTCTATAAAATAATATGCATTTCAAGCATTTTGAATATCTGGCTGACTGGTGTCTTGTACATCCAGGTGCTATGACATCTCAGTATTTGTGTTCAGGATTCTTTGCGGCACACTGTCCTGGACATGGACACGTCAAACAGCCAGCCCCATACCTGCTCCCCCATCTCTTGGCAGCAGCCCTTCTAATTTCTTCTATGAGTGATCCAGCTAGCTCAGAAATGTAGTTTTTAAAGAATCGTGTTCCGTGTATAAAGGATCTTCTAGCAGATTGGTTTAAAAGCTGACCCTCTTTCTCCGAAGTAACTTCTCCATATTGCGGTCACACACAGCAACCTTGGGATCACTCCCTCTAGCATGCTTGTAATTTGACTCCAGATAAAGTAGGGTGCTGCTGCCCTCTTTGACTCCCACACCCTATAACTGCTAGTCAAGGGCTCTGCCCAGACCCTCAGGGAGATACAAAGTTATACCGTTTGGCTTGCCTCTTTCACCTTTCTTTATGTTTTGCTCATGGCTCACTACCCCTGCCATGCTGACTTATTCTGAAGCCAGAGCAAGGACATCTTTCCCCCATATCTGTCTATGTGGAGTGATCTGTCTGCTTGGAGGCCCAAGAGCTGTTCCCTTGTGATTTATGTTGGCTGAAGTACTGCCAGGTTCCTTCAGCCCAGGCTGGTCACTAGCGTTTCTTATTCAGGGATTGTCAATAGCACTCTGGGTTACCTGAAGTAAAAGACAGAGGTGAACATATTAAAAAAAAATATATAATTTGTACATAGGATCAGTTTTAAGAAAAAACAATTGGGATAAGGTGTCACTGGAACTCTCCAGGTAGAGCTTCCTGGCATGAACTCACAGAGATCCTCCTGCCTCTGCCTCCCAAATGCTGGGATTAGAGGTGTGTGTTGCCCCTTCTAGTGAAGTTTTTATTTTTTATCAATATTTATCCTGGAAGAGCATCTTACTATAAGATCACGTAGTTATATGTTATGCTTGCCTACTTTTTTTTATTGAATAAATATTAGGAGCATGACAAAACAGTTCTTCACTAGTTCAAACAATTGATGGTGATAATTTTACATAAAAAAGTTAACAGCGTGAAATTAAGAGGAAATAAGGGATTAAAGAAGAGAGAGTGTGTGTGAGAGCCTGAGAAACAGCGCAAGAGAGGAGAGACAGGGGGAGGGGGAGGGGGAAGGGGAGGGGGAGGGGGGGTAGGGGGAGAGCAGAACACCATCTACCCGGAATGCTTGGATTAGTTACATTGACTGAGTCCAGCATTTGTCCTCAGCTTCCTGGCAGTGGAAAAAAAACTCATTATTAGGAAGGAGAGAGTCTCCTAAGCCCACAGGAGTGCAGCTTTGTTCGGAACCCTGAGTAGAAAGGAATTTCTCTGCAGGGACAGTGAATGATACAGTTGCACAGAGCTTAGAGGTAGATTTCCGTTTCTTTTGGAGAAAGCTGGGGGACACCACAGTGAGACAGAGGCTGCCCAGTCTAAAGTGGCGGGAGAGTTTACTTTCCAGGGGCCTTGCGAGCTATATACAACCTCAGACCCCTATCACCGTGAATCTTTTAGTGAGCCCTACCAGGGTGCTTGGAGGTTGTCTCCTCTAATGAGAGCCTAGAAAAAAAAATCATCTCTTGGTTAGATAAGGCCAGATCTATTCTCCTTGAAAACCAGACAAGCAGATGGTAGGGACTGGCATGTTTTTTACAAAGACCGAGCAGCCCAGCCTGTGAGCTCATTCAGGTGGAAGCCGCCCAGCCTGCACCGGAAGATAAACTGCAAAGGAACCAGCGGGCAGTCCAAGGCATGCTGGGAAGCAGTGATGCGACATCCCTAGAATTTGGACCAATGGTGGAGCCCCAGAGTTGTGCTGACAGGGCCTTAGACATGGTTTTGGCTTAGGATTTACTGTGAGCAGCTGAGATCAGGCAGCTTTTCCAGTCATGGAAGAGCTCTTTCGGGCTCCTGTGGTGCCTTCAATCGGAGAGGGCTGGTACCCATCCACCAGGATGAATTAGCTGCGAACTGCACCCTGAATCGCCATGAGAGCTCACGTATGCTTCACGCAATTTCCTGTCCTAAACAGGCATGTTGGCTTAAACAGAGACTTAACTTTCCCACTAATCATTCTGCGTTAGGATCATTTTCGCCCTTGTGCTGGTGTAGTTCAAAGCTGTGTCGGGACATTGTGACTCTGCAGAGACAAAGTCCTAATGACGCTAAGTATGATCCTTGGTACCTTAAAAATTATCACATAGAATCTACTTTTTTTTTTTTTCCTCCTTCTGGGATTTATCCACCATCACAGGAAGTACTAAGTTAAGTTTGCCCATTTCTGTTGAAGTAAGTATTTAAAACCAGCCTCCAGTCAAGCAGACTATCTGAGCTGGGGTGGCTCTGCCTAGCTCAGCCGCCATGTTTCTCGGCCGGAGGCCACGTACGCACTGCAGCTAGAAATGGCCAGCCAGAAATACCAGCCCTGCCACCCACAAGACACCAGTGTGGGAGATGACTCTGCCAATCTTCCACACTGTCTCTGCAAGGCTGGGCACTGCCCAGACCATCCTGCCATCCATGCAGGCTTGGTACAAATGAGACTCTAATGCTTAGATTATCCAAAAGCTTATATATTTGATAATGATCAGTTACAATATGCCCATACAAAGAGAATTGTTTCCCAATTAGCCAACCTAAATAAAAGTTGTTACCCGTGGTGCTCTCCATACCTGCGTGGCTCTCCATTGCTCCTACATCTCTGCTCTCTCTAACTCCTCCTCTTCCTTTTTCCTCTTCTTCTCCTAACTCCTCCCACCTTAGCTCCTCCTACAATTTCTGTTTCTTTTTAATAGAGGACGTTTCTAGATGTTGTGGAAGAAATGAAAGTGTAGTCATGAGCTTTCTGTTGCAATGACACAACACCCGAGGCAAGGCACTTGTAAAGGAGCAAAGAATTCTCTTGTCTGTGACCCTTGACTTGTAGGAAGGCAGAACATCATGGCGGAAAGAAATCGAGAGGGTGTTCAGAGCAGAGGTACTACTGTTGTGCATGGTACTGGCTTCCTCCGAATGGGCTGCGCCACCTCCTACCAGACATACAAGCTGTCAAATCACCTTCTGTACTTGACCTTTGGGAGAATTTCAGAGCCATGGCATAACAGGAAGTATTTTATTGTTGTTTTTAAAGTGTGGTATTTGCTGTCTTTTCTGTGCTATTTCATTGGATGAAGCTCCTTCAGGGACCTCTGGGTAACTCCTGTCAAGGTAGAGTGTATGGGGCATTAATGTCTCAGAGGGGATTAAAAGAATAAAATCAGCATCACAAAACCTCAGATCCCTGCAGGGAGATGAAGGGTACTGCTGATCACCCATGTGACCCAGGGTGGAATGCTGGGGTGGTTCCCTCCATCCTCTGGATTTTCATTTTATTTTATTTTGCTTTAGTGTCTGTTGGAGAGAAGGAGATTCAAATTTTAAAATATGTGAATTTGTCATAAAAAATGTTAGTGACTAATAAATCATTAAAGGAAAAAAGAAAGAGAGAACATCCTGTATTGGGCAGATCAGGATGCCACACGGTGCCCTAGTTAGTTTATTGTCGATTTGACACAGCCTAGAGCAATCTGGGTGGAGAGCCTCAGTTGAGGAATTGCCTGGATCAGATTAGCCTGTGTGTGTGTGTGTGTGTGTGTGTGTGTGTGTGTGTGTGTAGGGGTTGTTTTGACTGTTACACCACACAAGAGGATCCAGCCCACTGTGGATATCACCAACCCACTGTGGGCAGCGTCATCCCCTACAGAGGTTGTACAGGTTAGCTAAGGGTGCGCCAGTGAGTGAGGCAGAGAGTGAGCCTGCAAGCAGTGTTCCTCCATGCTTTCTCCTCCAAGTTCCTGCTTCAGCTCCTGCCCCGACTTCCCTAAATGATGGACTGTTATCTGCAAGCTGGAACAAACCCTTTCCTCCCCCAAGTTGCTTTTGGTCAGAGTTTGATCACATCCACAGAAAAAGTCTAGACCATGTGGCTTGCAACAACTGTGTGACCCATTTGTAGGATTTGGCACATGGCTTGTTGGCTTTGAGTTTAGTCTTAAATCTGCATAGGAGACAATGTAATAATTCAATTAAACTTATATTTTTCTGGTAGATACTGATGTGTTTTATGCAGACCTTATGCTACCCCTCCAGCTAAGTTTTCTGTTGATAAATGCTGCTGTTCCTTGTTGGAAAAGCTCATGTTGGCAGACACAGACAATAGCAAGGCTATCCAAACTCCGAGAGAAAAATGCAGAGGGTCACCTTTTTATATTCAGAGGAACTTCCCTCATAGTTTGCACACTGACGAGGCCCAAAATATCATCAAGTCCATATCATCTTTCACATATGTGATGATAAGATGTGTTTTGATTAAGCCCACCAGGTTGTCAGTGATCAGGTCATGGACTCAGCTTTCCTGACCACCCATTGTAATAGGCAGCCCGTTCATGTACAAGGCAGCTTTTCTGTCTTTTCCACAGCATGAGGTAGTTACTGTCATTTTCCTACTGGGACAAGGGAACTAGACCTGGGCCCTTTCCTCGGGTCATGGAGCTAACATGGGGGTGGCGGGGCAGCACAAATGCTCTGCTCATTGACTGTGCTAGAGCATTTACTGTTTTCCATTCATAAGTTCCAGTTCCTGGGAGCTGCAGTGCTCAGAGGTTGGCATTGTGTGAGAAACTAAGGATAATCTTGTATCACCTATTATAGTTTTATATAGATACAGTGTGAGACCACTCCATACACAAAATGCGCTTCCTCCTCCTGTTTTTAGGCCAATATTCCATGTGAAGATCCATCATGCAGACATTCTAGGGAAGGTTCTGTGTTGGAGGTACTGAATTTACAAGTCTATGGATGTGCTGTTTAGTTTTTTTTTTCTCAACTTGATATAAGTTAAAGTCATCTAGGAAGAGGAAACTTTGAGAAAATACCCCCTTCCTATTGGCCTGTCATAGGTTTGTGGAGCATTTCCTTGACTAGCGACTGTAGTGGGACTGTAGTGGGAACGACCACGCTCACTGTGGACCATGTCATCCCTGGGCTGGTGGTCTTCGGTTGCATAAGAAAGCAGGCTGAGCAAGCCATGGGAGCAAGCCAATAAGCAGCACCCCTCCATAGCCTCTGCATCAGCTCCTGCCTCCAGGTTTCTGCCTTGAATTCCTGTCCTGACTTCCCTTCGTGGGGGGCTATAAACTGTGAGCTAAGAGAAACTCTTTCCTCTGCAAGTTGCGCCTTGGTCATGGTGGTTTATCATAGCAAAACAGAGCAAAGTAGGACGAAACGCTCTCTGATTTGGTACCGTGACTTCAGAGGCTGTGAAACTAGGTTCAGATCTTCAGCATGACGTGACCTTGGGGGGAATCGACCTGGCTGGCTGAGGCTCAGTTCTGTCCTCTGAAAAAGGGAAGCAATAAATGTTCTCCTGGTAGCATTTTATGTCACAAGGCAATCTCCTGGCAGCTCTGAGCCTAGCCCAGCAAACATTCCATAAAAGAATGTTTGGGGGCCACTTCTGGGCAGACTGTAAATGCTAACACTTAACAGAGTGCATTAGCTGGCTGGCTGAATTAAGTTTTGAGCAAGCTTATTTGATACTTTTTTTTTTACATCCGTGTTGCCAGAGCTGTGTGGTGTTCTCTCAGAACCGGGAAGCCACAGTAAGAGAACCTGGTCCTGAATCTTGTACCCACCTGCTACATCACAACCCTCACACCGGCTTCTGGACTGACTTTGAAAACTTACCCTCAAACTTTCTTGCTGAGAAAATGAAGTTGTGTAGCACCGGAGCCTGGATGACAATTTTACACAATTCCACCTTGTATAGTGATTTTATTTATTCTATTTCCAGACCTGTCTTAGCCACTCCCACCTCTACTGACACCCTCCCTCCCAACTGGGCCATTGCCCTCTGTCTTATTACACACATTACAAAGCACATGAGTAGAGAGAGTTGTGTGCCCTATGAAAGATGCTCATGACAGAGAGGATTCTGTCAGATTGAAAGTCCCAGTCCATGGCTCGAGGCTTGGGGTACAAGCCGAGTCTCTCATCTATCACAGTGATTCCCAACCTTCCTGATGCTGAGACCCTTTAACACAAGTTCTTCATGTTATGGTGACCCCCCAACCATAAAACTATTTCTGTCACGACTTCATGACCATAATTTTGCTGCTGTTGTGAATTGTAATCCAAATCAGTATCTGACATTCAGGATGGTCTTAGAAAACCTGTGAAAACAGTTGTTCAACCCCAGAAGGGTGGAAACCCACAGATTGGGAACCACTGAGCTATCTTCTTATTCGGAGGTGGGTGAGGCAGGTGTTCCGGTATCAGGAATTAATACCTTGGAGTTGTACTTTTTTTTAAAAAAGATGTATGTATGTGTGTATGTATATCTATGAATATACCATTGCTCTCTTCGGACTCACCAGAAGAGGACATCAGACCCCATTACAGATGGTTGTGAGCCACCATGTAGTTGCTGGGAATTGAACTCAGGACCTCTGGAAGAGCAGTCAGTGCTCTCAACCACTGAGCCATCTCTCTAGCCGGAGTTGTACTACTTTTAAGCTAATAGCTATAAAATAAAAGCTACATTAGGGCCCCTCGTTGTGCTTGGGGAGATTTCCTAGTTGGGTTATTTCAAAAGCAAATGTGAAATCCCTTAAAATGTGAGGAGGATCATTTTCTAGGAAGCCTTCCACTCAAAGCCATTCCTATGAAGTTCTCTGGATAGTACATCATTTTTTTTCTCAAAACGAAACAAACAAAAACAAAACAACAAACAAACAAAAAACCGCACCTTTTTGTTAAGCTCACAGAGAGGAAATTCTTTACCCTCAAGAAAATGTCTTCTTAGTAAAGTAAACTTGACAATGTCAAGTTGAGACTGGACAGCACTGGTGACCAACTGTGTGAGGTGACACCACTCCGTGTAGACTTCATTGTGTTTAAGTCGTCTGTCAACTCTCATGGCTGATACCAATGCCTCTTCTACAGCTAAGCTGCCAGTCACTTATGCAGGCTCATACATGCTGCTCCAGTCTGTGCTGTGATCCCTTCCCTGTCTGTGCCCACCACAGGTGCTTGCATCTCTGCTAGGAACTTTTGCTTTGTGGCTTCTCAGATACTGTGATAATGAGGCTTATCTACCTGAGAGCATCCATTGTCCTCTCTTAGTAGAGTGTCTAGAGCTCATTTCAAATCTCAGATTCCGAGACAGTATATTCTGCGGCCAATAGGTATTCATTTGTTATCATTAAAAATACACACATAGTTGGTTTGAACCTGTTGTATGTTAGTAATCTAATTATTTCGCTTTAAAAATTTTTAAATTAAATTTAGTTATTTTGTGTATGAGTTCTTTTTTTTGCCTGCACTTATCTGTGTACCACCTATATGCCATGAATATGAGTGTTTCATGTATATAAGTGTACCATGTATGTGCCAGGTACCTACAGAGGTCAGAAGGAGGGCCTCAGATCTCCTGGGACTGAAGTTACAGATGGTTGTAATTATCTAGGTGCTGGGACCCAGACCCAGGTCCTCTGGAGGGGTGGCAGGTGCTGTTACCCACTGAGCCATCTCTCCAGCCCCTAAATTCACTTTCAAATTGGTAATTTCTTCTTTTGAAATTGCCATTTCTCTCTCTCTCTCTCTCTCTTTCTCTCTCTCTCTTTCTCTCTCTGTGTCCCTGTTTTTTTCATAACTCAAGTTGCTATCTTTAAGATCTCCATTTAGTCTTGTTGTACACTGGCATGCATGTGTGTCTAGCTTCTCCAGGCAGAGGGCATTCGAGAATAGACATTTCATGGATGTTTTACCCTGTGCCAGGGAATGAGGATATGTGTGACAAACAAGACACCCTGCCCTCAGGAAGTTAACAGTTCAGTTGTGGGGTGTCAGATGGGGCAGTAGAAAAATAGACTCGTCAGTTCAAGAAGCGTTCTTTTCTCTCTAAGTCTTACACACACACACACACACACACACACACACACACACACACACTTTAGAAGTGCTGTGCATGCTGGCCGTGGGGTGGAATCAAAGGGCAGCTTGGGTTTTGTCCATCTGCCATTTACACAGTGTTACAGGCCCGTAGCATCTCCAAGTAGACATTGGCAGATTTTCTGATACCGCAAGCATATCCAGTTTTTAGGGCAGTCGAGCATGGGTGTAGCGGAGGTGTGGAAGGAGTGCTAACAATGAGGGTCCTGGTACAAGATCCTGAAATGAGCCTTGGGCTTGAGGAAGGAGGAAGGCTTGTGGTGGGCTACATGAGAGGGTGGATGCCAGTAGTGGCTTGTTGATGTGGGGGAGGAGAGGGAGCTGAGAGCATGCCTAAGGACTATTGCATTTGAATCCTTTGATTGTCTAATCTTTTCATACTGATTAGAAGGTGCCTGAAAGGATACAGTCTGCAGGGCGGTGGGAGGAATCCTAGGTTTCTGTGGAGAAACTGTGTTCTGCTGGCCTCCCGTGGAGTCCCATGAGACTGGGCTGAAAGGAGGCCTTGGGCCAGAAAACCCTGGGTCCAGAGGTTTCTAGAATCCTAGGCTGGTCAGAGGAGCCAGGGGTTGTCATGGCAAAAGCTCTCCCAGTCCTCTGCCAAATTCTTGGCCTTTTCCACCGCTTCCTTGGGAGTGAAGGCCCTTTTGGAGACTGCTCTTAAGCAGAGCCCTTAGGGCTCAGTAGCACTTCCCGGGAGCCTCTGGGGGAAGGTCTCTGGGGAGAGTTGCTGGGGTATGTTGGAGGTGATCACTCACCTCCAGAACCTCTCACAGCTAGGTGTAAGCCACCAGCAGGGCAAGGCACTGGCCTTCAGTTTCTGCCTAGAAGTTCTGAGACCCTGGCTGGCAAGAGATCATCTGCAAACCTGGGAGCCTGAACACAGTTGTGTCTGGGCACTGAGGCCAGGAAGAGCCCCAGGAGGAGTCTTTCATCCCACTGTGTTGCTCTCTCTAGTTCTCTTTTCTACCTCTATTTCTTTTCCTTCCTTCTTCCTTCTCTTATTATCTGGGTTCCTTCCTTCTCCCCTTCCTTGTTCCTCCTAGCCTTCTCTTCTTTCCTTTTCTCCTCATAAAGTGATAAACATTCACCAGAGCACCACAAGATAACTTCCTCTCCTCCCTGGGATTAAGATTCCATGCTGTGACACTTTGTCTCTTCTCTTGCAAATCTTCTTTATTAAAAAAAAAAAAAAAAAAAAAAAAAAAAAAGATTTCAATGTAACAAGATAAACCATTTAACAGTTTGTTTCTTTATCCTAAACCCTTCCTTCTTTTCCAACGGAAACTTTGTTGCAGTCAGCTGCCTAACCTTTGCACATCCTTACCACAAACTCTAGTGATACCATTTTGTACATTCTTAAGCTTTTAAGTAAAGAGTTTTATATGTATATATCAGTACATAATTTTGATGCTTTCAAACCTTTGCATAGAGATCACTTTCTTCATACACACACACACACACACACACACACACACACACACACACACACGATTCAGTTCTGTTATGTATTTCATATTTTTTTACTTTTTAAAGTTCTTGGCATCTTTATGGGTACATATTTTATGGCTTTTGAGTCTATTATAACAAATATTGTAATATCCTCTTGATTGTATTAAAATCTGTCCTCCTTGTCTTTGGATAAGGTCTCCCTAAATAACCCAGGGTAGTTTTGAACTGGGAACCCTCCTGAATCCTCTCCTGAGGGCTAGAATCCCAGGGAAGCACTAACAAGCCCATGTGAGCTTTGCTGCTTCTTTCTTGTGCTGTGTGAGAGCTTCACTTGGGTGAGTAAGCACAAGTAGAACCACTGGACCACAAATGGTGCCGGCCTATAATTTTGTAGAATACTGCCACTGTGCTCTTCAAAGCGCATGCTCCAGGTCATATTCCCCACCCCACAAGCAGCAAGAAGTATCAGATGTTATATACCCACCTGTCCATCTAATAGTGCTAGAGAGATATGGCAGTGTTGCTTTTATTTGCATTTCAGAATCCTAGCGATCTAGAAGCTGCCCATAGGGCCCCTGGTCACTCAGGTTTCCTCTGTGGACTGTTGTCTCTGTGACTACCTGTTAGCTTGGCTGGCTTCCATCTACACATGGTTCCTCACCATGAGGCATCAAGAAGAATTTCCTTTTGCTCTCTTTTTTAAAAGACGTATTTATTTTGACTTTATGTGTGTGAGTGTTTTGCTTGCATGTATTTCTGTGTACCATGTGCATGCCTCATGTCCACGGAGGCCAGAAGAGAGCACTAGATACTCTGTAACTGGAGTTACAGACAATTGTAGGCTATCACGTAGATGCTGGGAACTGAGTCTGGGTCCTCTGCAAGAGCAGCCAGTGCTCTTAACTGCTGAGCTACCTCCCCAGGGGGGAAGCAGAATTTCATAGTGGTAGATTTAATGAGTAATTTGTAGTTAGCAGCGAGGCTGTGCTGTAATGGGTAATATTTAGAAAAGTCTCGGCATGGGCCAGCTATCTAATCAGCGAGGTGGCTCTGCTTAGCTCCGGCCTCCATGTTCCACACTAGAATCTGCCAGAGGCCAGGCGTGCCACAACTAGACCCATGAGATGCCAGTGTGGGGGATGGCTTTGCCAAGCACCCACGATGCATCCAGAAAGCTCAGCTGAACCCCAGACAATATCTTCCATACTCGCGGTACCTGGTAGAATGAAGACTCCTAATGTTTAAAGATTATCCAATAGATTTATATATCTGGAAATGCTCAATTAACAAAATGCCCACACAATTCGAATTGTTACCCAGTATCTAACCTTTTGATAAGTAGGTACCCAGGACAGCTCTCCAACCATCTGTCCTCCTCCATGGTTGCTAGCCTCTTCTCTCTTTTTCTCTTCCCCTTCCTCTCCTTCTCTCCTCCCCTTCCTCTCCTTCTCTCCTCCCCTTCCTCTCCTCTTCCCCCCTTCCTCACTCCGCCTACCTTTCATGCTGCCCAGTCACGGAGCTCCACCACATATACAGTGTAGCAGTAGCAGGAAATTATCCTGCTACACTGTGCTGACTTCTGTATTGAGGATAAGCAGTAGGGGAAACCTTAGCATCAGCTGCTGGGGGAACTTGAGCCCACTCGGGACATGGACCACGGATTCAGCATTCCTTTCTAGGACCAGTTTTTTTTTTTTTTTTTTTTTTTTTTTTTTTTTTTTGATTTTTCGAGACAGGGTTTCTCTGTATAGCCCTGCCTGTCCTGGAACTCACTCGGTAGACCAGGCTGGCCTCGAACTCAGAAATCCGCCTGCCTCTGCCTCCCAAGTGCTGGGATTAAAGGCGTGCGCCACCACCGCCCGGCTAGGACCAGTTTTATAATTGTGTATGGTCTTTGAATGGTTTTCAGAAATACTGATCTGGTCTTACATCTAAGTGTAGTCATACTTTGCTGTGCTTAGTGCTGTTTACTCCTTTGTGAACAGTGTGCATCTGTCACTGACACAATGTATCACCCTCTTGCTTTGTTATTTGCAACCAAAAAAACCGAAACATAAAAATGACTCTTTTAACAACTCAATGTTTTTTTGTTTTTCTTTGTTGTTGTTGTTGTGTTTTGTTTGTTTTGTTTTGTGTGAGACAGGGTCTCACTCTGTAGCTCTGGCTGTCCTGGAACTCACTATGTAGACCAGACTGGCCTCAAATTTAAAGAGATCCACCTGCTTCTGACAACCTAGTGCTGGGATTAAGGTGTGTGCCACAATGCCTGGCCAAGTTAACGCTTCTTTAATCTTAATTTTTCACCTCGATGGTGTCTGTTTCTGGTTTCCCCGCCCCCTCTCTATTTGCTAGCTCATTGTTCAGTCATAGTTACTGAACACAATTAGGCCAAGTATGATCCAAGTATCGGGTTAAATAAGTAAACATTTAAAAACGGCACAAGCAACTAAAAGAAAGGTTGAAGTAAAGATAAATATTTTTGCCATGGATATTGCTTAGATGCCCACTTGGTGTGTCAAGTGCTTTGTCTTTCATCAGAGAGAATGCAGTGATGATCCCAACAGAAAGAAATCCAAATACACAGGGTTTCAGAAGGATGACAGGCAGGTGCTGTGCTAGCTCAGGTGGACTTGTCTGATTCTCTGTTGGTGAACCCAAAGCAACCTCCCCCACTGATTCTTCCTTTCCTGCTGCTGTGGCATAAAAACAAATGCTAAAAATACTTAGCACTCTGGAATCCAGGTCTTAGTGTAAGCTCTCTGAAAAGAAGGAGGTCACTGTGGTCTTACTGAAAATGTTAGTGCGATGAAATTCTTGGAAAAATGACTTGAAAATGTGATGATTTTGAAACATTTCATAAAAACTTGATGTCAAAAATTGAGCATTCAGTTCGAGGCTTAAAATATGTCTTTCTGCCGCTGCTGGGAGGAGGGGGGAACTGTCTACTAGCAACTTTACTGGATTCCTTCTTGGGTCCTGGATTAGGAGTCTGAGAGCTTAAGAAGATCCTGACCTTCTTTTTGGGAGGCTGTGTTGTTGATGTTGTGTTTGTGTGGCTCCTTTTAAAATCATTTTGTTTTTGGTGTATTTTATATACTTGGCCATTTAATTTTAATGTGACCTAATTCTACTTTTCTTTCTTCTTCTGGATCTCTCTCTCTCCCTCTCTCTGTCTCTCTGTCTGTCTCATCTGTCTCTCTGTTTCTGTCTCTCTTTCTCTCTCTCTCTCTCTGTGTGTGTGTGTGTGTGTGTACATGTGTATGTGGTCTATCTGTATATAAGCATGAGGGCATACTTACCTCTGTCTGCTTGTGTAGGGGCTGGAGATCAACTTTGGACCTTTCTCTACTGCTTTCTTATTTTTCAGACACTCTCTCTCTCTGAACTTGGAGCTTGCCATTTAGTCAGACTAGCTGGCCAAGAGGCCCATGGAGTTTGCTTCTCTCCATACCCCTAGAATTAGGGTTGCAGGTGCATACTTCCGACTTTCATGTGGTTTTCCACATCTGCACTGTAAACCGTTCACCCTCAGAGTCGTCTCCTCGGCTCTCTTGCCCACGTTCTTACCATGCATCTTGTCATGCTGCTTTTCTTATTGGACAGAGACCCAGGATGCCGAGCCACTCTCACGCCTCATTACTCAAGATATTTATTTTCATTTTAACTCACTGTCAGCAGAAGAGCTATATGTTTGACTTTAGTGTATTAATTAAAGGGCTTCATATCTTAATGTTTTATTTTTTTAAGACCAAGGAAAACTCACCCAACCATGACTCCTGTAGAATTTTTGTAACTGCAACTGTTGCCAACTATCCTTCCCTCATCCATCAATCTACCATCCATTCATCTATACGTGCATATCTACATATATACATACACGATCCATCCATCATCCCATTCATCCATCCATCAGTATCCATCCATCCAACATATATACATACATACATACAATTTTCTAGCCATCATAATACATACATACATATGTTATTCATCCACCATCCATCTATCCATCCATCCATCCATCCATCCATCCATCCATCTACCAGGATCCATCCAACATACATACATACATACATATACACATTTCCAGCCATCATAATACATACATACATGCATATATACATACATTATCCATCCACCATCCTATCCAACCGTCCATCCACCAGTTCAATCGTCATCCACCCACACATCCATCTATAACATCCATTATCCACACATTAATCACTCCTCATTCACCTATTACCTGTACGTCATCTCAGTGACCTAAGAGTTGTGGTGCACATTAAGAATTTTAGAAACAATTCTCTTTTCAAAGAGATTCTGATGTGAGAACATAGGGTTCCTAAACAGTGGTCATACAAAGCAGAGCTTCCCCCCCATAGTAATTTTAATATCTATATGTTTGTACTATTGGAGACTATGAGTGCACATGACAGAAACTCAGATCAAACTAGGTTTGTAATCTCTAGCTTCAAAGACAGCTATACCTCCATATCTTTATTTTTCAGGATGCTGTCCCTTTTTATGCCTCATTAGCTCTTGTCTTCCTGTTGACTTCATTCTTGGATGGCCCCTTTCTGGTGGCAGAAAAGTCATCTGTTGGAAGCCCTAGGCCTATGTTATTCTTTAGTTGTGAGTCCAGAGAATGAAAAAGACCCACCCCTTCTCCAGGATTCATAGTGTTAAATCTTAAGAAAGAGCTTCTCTGGTCTCGCTGAGGTCACATACATATCTCTCAGCCAATCATAAAGACCGAGGGAACACTGTTCTTTGTCATTAGCCAGGGTCCTTACGTAATTCCTACATTTAGAAACTTTGAGGGGTTGGAGAGGAGAGCCATTTCCTACAGAGACTTCACTAGGGCCACCTGGGACTTGTGGAATGTGGTTCATCAAAGGAAATGGAATTGTGGCTGACAAAGGCAGAAGGAGAGAATGCTGGCCAAGGAAAGAACAACCAGGGGAGGGAGGCAAAATGCTCTTCAAGTTTTACAAGATAAAAGGAGAGGAAGGGAAGGTGTTTCCTGGAATGGCAGGGACATGTGACTGTTCTCACACTTCCAGGCTGTCACCATAAGTGTGCCACACATTTGAGTGGTCATAGAGATACTCTCAGAACCTTTGCGCCTTCACAACTGAAATTTTTTTAGACAGGAAAGAAAAAAACAATGAGATACTCGGTGAGCAGGCCATGGATGGTGGGATCTGGTTATTGCCTTCACTGTAAAGAAAGGGGTGTGAATGAATCTAGGGGAAGCTGGAGGCATGGGGGTGCATATGGTAGAAATAACGTGTACTAAATTCTTAGAGAACCAACAGTCCCAGTTACCCATAATTCCGCGTTATCGCCGATGTTCTTCGTCACCCATAATTCCCTTTCTGCTTTGTTACAGTCTCATTGCAAACCAGAAAAGGCTAGAAATCATCAATGAAGATGACGTCGAAGCTTACGTGGGGCTGAAAAACCTGTGAGTACTCACCACGCCCACACATTACTGCAGAGGCTTGTCTTGTGTTCCGCTGTGGTCAGGTAGGTGGTTGGCTGGTTACTCCTAACATGAATGCCGTGATGTGTTTTCTGCAGGACAGTTGTGGATTCCGGCTTAAAGTTTGTGGCTCACAAAGCATTTCTGAAAAACAGCAACCTGCGGCACATGTGAGTAGAGCCATCTCTCTGCTTCCCAGGACCCGATTTGTTCAGTATTTTTCTGACTCTTCTTTATTTTCTTTCTTTGCCGACTCTAATCCTCCATCTTAAAAGTTAGTATAGCTGTGATAATGGCTTAGGAACATTAGCTTTGATTGTGTTTGATTTCTGAATGGCTTCAGAGGGGTACTTAGAACAGCCTGTTTATTTCCTTTCATGAATTTCTGGGCCATTTCCATCTTGGACGGAGTGCTGGGCCAATGGCAAGGACTCTGATGTGAAAATGATGTCCTTGTACAGAGTCCTTGATTCTTTCCCTTGGAATCAAGACACACTCCCTGGAAGACATCAAGTCAACTAATCAAGACGCTGACTTGGCCTTGGACGGTTTAAGAAAATAAAAATTACTATTGCTTTTCCCTTTATAATAGGACCGTTTGAACGTTCATTTTCTCAACAGCATGTGCTATAGCTTGATAAACACAGAAAAAAAAAATCAATCACTGTCAATGCCAAAGCTCCAGGTGACTCTTAATAGTAGAAACTGCTCTTCTCCCAAGTCCTGTTGGTATTTTTGTTGACTGAAGTCAACTGGAAATGCAACAAATACGAGTTGCTATGTGGTTTTCTGGTAAGTCCCCTCAATCATATGAGTTAAGTCAATAAATTATGGCCTCCCTGAGATCTTATTAGACAGATCGCCCGAAAGACAAAAATGTCCATGACCCTGCTCCAAGCTCACATTCCCTCACACTGTGAGTTTCCAGTGGGAATCTTCTGCTAGAGAGCTGTTTTGACCTGATTGACAAAATTCTCTTTTCAACGATAACTTCAGCATTTCACAGTTTACCTGCAGGGTCTCACCTAGACATTTCTCTTGACTAGACTGATGTCTATATTCCCAGGATATGGGCAAAAATTCAGTCTGAGAGCTAGGGGACTTAACCAGGTGACTAGCTCCTTACCGTGTTCTTAAAACAGGAGCAGAGGAGATAACATTTCTTCCATTGCTATCATCTTGTAACATCTGTCCGTCTTTCCTTCCCCGGGACAACAGTTCCTGGCCTGACTTCCCTGCTGGCTATTGAAGCGCTCAGTGTCTCAAACAGCCTGTCTGGATGCTCAGTGAAGATGTGTTGATATCACTGATGACCCTTAATTTCATAAATTCATTATCATAAGTTCATATTCCATATGTGACAGGAATGATGAAGCCACTTTCTAAGATATAAAACATTTCTGCAAAACCGGGATAAAACTTGGGACACATTTTAAAACACATTTTCTTGAAACATTTCTTGACAGCCTATCTGGGTCGGTTTGCTGGGGACAAACTTGATGTGTGTGTAGCCCTTGGTGGCACAGCCAAGACAGCAGAAGAAGAATGGAAAAATATCCCACTGCAACCACTTAGAAGTAATTAACAACCTCAATAGTTACGTTTTTGAATTTTTATTACAAATGACCCTAGACCCAAATCACCTAGCAGTTCCATTGTGTGTTGTCTGATTCCTCAGGGGATTGGTGATCCTGTTATAATATGAACAGTGGTCTGTGGCTAATTGTAATTTTATTGATAGCCTCTGTGTGTGTGTGTTCACGCATGTGCGTGGTGATAGGATAATTTTAATGATGTTGTAGCATCCATATCCAGCTTACATTAAATTATGTATCTGCCTCACTCAAGGATAGATATTCTGTACAGCTTCCTTACCAGACCACAACCAGGATCCAATAACTGATCAAACTTCAAATACTCTATGGATGTGTGTAGCTATAGTCAAGCAGTATGACCCAATGAACTTAGGCAAGCGTTCAGAGAGGTGAGATTCCAGCGAGCTTCACACACTGGCACATGAAGAAAGAGGCTCTTCCTAGCTGCAGTTCGGGAGCTTGCCTTGGAGGATGGTAGGGATGCGGGAGGAGTCGGCTCCAGCATCTGCCTTCTGTCCTAGCCTCTGCTTGGGACTGAGGACCCTGGGACCAGCTTGTTTAGCCTGGATTTTCTGGGTTATCAGCACACTGAGGTGCACATGGCTAATGAAGAAACACGTGCTAGAAGTGTCTCTCTGTAGCCCGAGGCTGGCCTGAAGATCCCTCTGAGCTCCTCTACCTATATAGAAATGAATGGAGGAGTTAGAGGAAGGACAGAAGGAGCGGAAGGGGTTTGCAACCACAAGGGAAGAACAACAATATCAACCAACCAGAACCCCCAGAGCTCCAACCAAATTGTACACATGGAGGAACTCATGGATCCAGCCGCATATGTAGCAGAGGATGGCCTTGTTGGGCATCAGTGGGAGAAGAGGCCCTTGGTCCTGTGAAGACTTGATACCCAGTGTAGGGGAATGCCAGGGCAGGGAGTTAGGAGTGGGTGGGGGAACACCCTCATAGAAGCAAGGGGAGGGTGATGCGATAGGGGGTTTCCAAGGGTGAAACCAGGAAAAGGGATAACATTTGAAATGTAAATAAAGAAAATATCCAATAAAAAAAAAAAAAAGAAAAAGAAAAAAAAAAAAGAAATGAGGGGACAGATCGGGGGACCTCACAGGAGAGCCTGCCTTATCTTTGCCTCAGTTTGCCTGGTCCATGCTAGTCACACAGCCACCATCCAGAGTTGGTCTCTGAATGTATGTCTGGGTGCCTTTAATTGCTGCCCAGCCCCTGAAACCCCTGGGACTGTGAGAAAAGCCAGCTTTTGTGTTTTCCAGGGGCTTTGCCGAGGTGCTAATTAGGCTCTTAGCAAAGTTTTACAATCAAACAGTAAGAGGATTGTTGATTTTTTTTCCTTCCTTCTTCCTCCTTTTTGGCTTTTGGCCCCATTCCTAAGTATGCTTCATAAAACTCATCTTGTTCTTTGGCCCGTAACCCCGAGCTGCACTGTGCTGCTGGCAACCCAACCTAGCAGCTGCTTCCAGGGAGGGCAGCGCGGAGCTGACAGGGGGAGGCTGCTCCATAGGGCAGCACGGAGCTGATGGGGGCGGGGGGGGGGAGGGGGGGAAGGCTGCTCCATAGGGCAGCGCGGAGCTGACAGGGGGGTTGGGGGGAGGCTGAGGGTAGGGGGAGCGGAGAGGTTGCTCCATAGGGCTGCACGGATGGGAAGGGTGCTCCATAGGTCAGCCCGAGCTGATGGAGGGGTGTGGGTGGGGGTAGGGAGGTGGGGGAGACTGCTCCATAGGGCAGCACGGAGCTGATGGGGGCGGGGGAGGGGGGGAAGGCTGCTCCATAGGGCAGTGCGGAGCTGACAGGGGGGTTAGGGGGGAGGCTGGGGGTAGGGGGAGCGGAGAGGTTGCTCCATAGGGCTGCACAGATGGGAAGGGGCTGCTCCATAGGTTAGCCCGACCTGATGGAGGGGTGTCGGTGAGGGTAGGGAGGTGGGAGAGACTGCTCCATAGGGCAGCACCGAGCTGGTGGGGAAGCTTCCCCATCCCTCTTTTTGCTTCTCTCTCCCTCCTGGTCTTTGCTTTTCTCTCCCTTCTCTTCCTCTCTCCTCTCTTCCTCTTACCCTTCCCTCCCCTCCTCTTCCTCCCTTACACTCCATCCCTGCCCTTGTATCCCTTTTATTTATCTTGGAGGAGAAGAACAGATTTTTTTTTTTTTTTTTCAGAAAGATTAGGCTTTTTGATGAGTATGACCATATCTGAGCCTTAAAGACAGGCAGAGATTTTTGGTGCGATATGCCCTACAGAAACCACTCTTAATTCATGTCCCCAAAGAAAGACTTACGTGGGCATGTCTTACCACTTCCTGATGGGTTATATTTTCATCCGGGGTACCCTTTTCTGTGGGCGAGCACATTGTACTAGTGTGAATGGAGAAGATGCAAGCTTACAAGGCATGAGAGCATCCTCTGTGGGCCAGGGTTCAGGTGGGGGAAATCTTCCTGAAGGCAGTTCACTGGATGGACCACCACCCATTCAGGAGCTAACCCTGTCAGCCCGTGATTTAGCTCCTACAGATGACTGAGATATCATGGCCTGACAGCATACTGGCCTCAGGTACAGGGCAGAGCCAGGGTTACTGTCCCTAGCAGACCTTCTTCTTAGACACCTGCCTGCCTGGGCCATGTGAGAGACGGAGCCGGGTGGATGGGGTCTTGGCTGTTTTTGTGAATGTATGTGGCTGTTTGTTTTTACACTCTTGTTACTTGTCAAAAATACCCGTCCAGGGGCTCAAGAACTTTAAGTAAATTTTAAACAGTAAACAAATTCAGCTGCCAGGCTTATTGGAAACACTAATTCACACTACAGAAAACATGCTTTTGGAACACACCGGGAAATTCATAAGGTGGTTGTTTTTTTTCCTTCTCTCATGGATGAAGCATCTTTCCCTTGTTTTTTTTTTTTTTTTTTTTTTTTTTAACATTAAGATGCTGTGTTTTCAGGAGAGCTCACAATAAAGCCTGGCACATGCCCTGTTCCCCAGGGCTCGCCCTGGTCTCTTCTCAGAGCTACTCCCTCATCAAGGTCACATGTAAACCGTCCCACCAGGCATTTTCAGTCAGCACGTGTGTTCCTTCCTGGAAGGACAGTTGAAAGTCTGTCTAGTCCAAGTTTTGTTTGTCACATACCTCAAAAATGTTCAAGATGCTCTTTAGTTTTAGAACCTCTTTTTTCCCTCTCATGGGCTTATCATGTGACATTTTATTACATTCTCCCCCAAAGCATGGGGAACTCAGCTGGGCAGAGAACTGGACTTTCAGTTGATACACGAAACGTAAACTTTTGGGTGAAACAGAGATATTAAAAAGAGACTCTGAGAATCATACACTCTTCTCTCAGTGTATAGGAACCGTAAGAGAGGCAGGGATCCAGGAAGTTATCTTTTCAGGTTAAAAGACACAATTGGCTCCAAGTAAGATGGGTACCCCAGTCCAGGAAAATTACATTTTGAAAACAAAACCACTGTCTGAACATATCATTCTTAAATCATGACCTTTAAAGTTATACTTAACGTATCTGATTTCTTTCAGTAATTTCACACGAAACAAGCTGACAAGTTTGTCCAGAAGACATTTCCGCCACCTTGACTTGTCTGACCTGTAAGTAATGATTTTGTCTGGCATTTGGGAGGAAATTTTCAAAAGAAAGGATAATTAAGTATGGGTTTTTTTTTTTTTTTGAATGAGTACCATTGCAAGTGTATGTTGCATCAAAATTATTGAAAAATGTTTTCTCTAGCTTTGCCCCAATTGGGGGATTACAATTTCCATCTCCTTTATAAGTTATTATGATCAGTTGAATGTCATTTTTCACATAAATAATTTATTTTCTAATAGAGAGAAAAGAGGAAAAAAAAAACAGCAGGGAGTTTTGTGCTACAGTAGCTTTATATTTCATCTCATCTGGCTCTTGTTTTATTCAAGCCCTGAAATAAAGCACATTCGTCAAAGAGGAAATTACAGTGGATAAAACACCCTTCCAGCTTTGTCCGTCAGCCCAGCATAGGCTTGGGTAGAGCCAACCCTGACAGAGAGATTACTCCCAGAGCCACCATCTCTGGGAGCTGTTCTCCTGGGTTCACTCCTCTGCTTGATATTTATCCTATGTTCTCATTGAGCCATGTTAATGGCTAACAGTCAGCACCCCCGAGGTGCTCAGTTCTCAGTGTAATCAACGCCAGGCAAATCAGAAAGGCTGCCATTGCTGTGGTGAGGTGCTTGAGAGGACTCCAAGGTGTATGAGGCTTGAAGAACAGGGCCCTGGATCTCAGGAAGGAGCATCGGCTTAACTGTGGCACTTAAAAAAAAATTCTCTGGGAAAGTCAGGAATATGGGGTGGGGAGGAGTCATCACATGTTAAGAGCTGAAGGGGGAACTGAGGATTCTTAATGAAGGTTCACAGCTCAGGGTAGAGGAAGAGGGTTCTAGGGCCACTGTCCTGTCTGCTCTGAGACAGCAGAGAGATGGAACTGGGTCTTGGTTCTGGCTCCCATCTTGGGGGTGGTTCTTGTCCTCCCCTTCCTGTTGATCCAGGTGGTGATGGGGTAAGAGTTGGCTTGAGCTCTGAATACTAGGATGAAGTCCCTAGAGAAGGAACCACAATGGAAACCCAGCCTCCAAGGCTGACACATGAGAAGGCTGCCTGTAAGCATGCGCCAGCTACAGCCAGGCTGGCATGTGCACTTCTGAGTGCTGGCTGCCCCAGGTGGGCAGCTCCTTGTCACCTCCACAGAGATATCCTGGACCAACTCACACACAGCTAGAAGAAGATGAGGACAGTTTATATCAACCCATAGGGAACCATCTTGCTGGAAATAGTTACACCCACCAGAGCTGGCAAGCAGGTCTAGTTTCTGAGGATAGTACACGTGTGTGTGTGTGTGTGTGTATGTGTGTGTGTGTGTGTATAGGATGTAGGACTTTGGTCTAGACAGATAGTAGGAGAGTTTGGGGTATGTGTGATGGCATGATCCCAAAATTAACACCAGCGGAAGGTAGAGCTCACTGGGTTAGGCATTCAGGACAAGACATACATGGCATCTTTACATTCCTATAGAGGGTCTTTCACTATGTTCAAACACATCATATGGACACCCCTAGTGGAGAGGTCACAAGTGTACAAGCAGGAAGGGGTCACATGTGAAAGTCTTCAAGACTGGCAACTATTTGGAATAAACTAATTTTACTTCCTTGAGTTACTTTACATTTATACTAGTTATATATTTCCTTGGTACAGTATGATAATATATATATGTGTGTGTGTGTGTGTGTGTGTGTGTATGTATTCATACATATATATATATCATATATTGAACACTCCAAAATATTTTCTTCTACCTATTATGAAATACAAATTACATGGTAATCAATATAGTAAGTTTACTATATGGCAGAATGTACCTTTGTCTGACTGTGGCTTTGTACCCATTGCCAGGCTGTCTCCTGCACCCTTCCCAGCTTCCAGCAACCACTGTCCTGACACCTTATGTCTGTGAGGCCAGTTTAATTAGCTCACACATGCCATTCAGGACATGCCTCTTTTGTGCTTTTGGCACTTCAAACACAGGCAGAGACGCGATACCTCAGAGGCAGCCGTGTGACACAGAACAAGGTGCTCTATGTGAAGGTGTTGGGTACCACTGCATAAACTTTCCTGGATGGAGTCAAAATTAGATGCTTTCCAGTTCATGTTTCGAAATTCCACTAACAGCACTGTTCAACAACACACTCAGGAGGCGTTGACCATGTGCAAGTTACCTGTTAGAATGAAAGAGAGAAGTTTGTGTCTAGATTCTGTCCCTTAGTGGGAGAGGTGAGCGCCTAAGCAAATCAGGAGGACCAGCTCTCTGCCAGGGCTGTGTGGCCATGGAAACACCCTGGGCTTTGTCATTGAAATATCTCTTCCATTTTTCCTTCCACTTAGCTTATTTGATTATAGCATCATTTTAGAAAGACTTCAGCTATTTGTGCACTCAGAACTCTAGGAACGATCCTGGGCAACTTGAGTTTGATCCAAGGGTGGGCCTCTTTTTTGTCTCACCGTTTATGTCTCATAGCATCAAATCCTATTTTGATATTGGCGGGATACTTGGAGATGGACGAGCAGATACAAATTAAAGCAGTCTACCATGACCACATTTCCCCCATGAAACTCACAGAAAAGTCTCCAGGGAATCTCCGAGATTCTTAGAACGCAATCAGAAAACCACAGGAGTAAATGATGTTGCAAAGCCAGGTCCTGTCCTCAGGAAATCTTAAGTATTGTGGTTAGTGCTAGGCAGTGTATGTAACGATTGAAAATGGCCTCATTTAAGGGTTCATTATCATAAATGGGATTCATCTTAAATAGGCCACTGAGCATTATAAATAAGCATTAAAGATTTTTTCCCCCTGTGGTTTTTGTTTTCCTTCTCACACACTTCCTCCTTCACCCGCTGTAGTACCTAGGAGTCCAGACGGCGTGGCTGAGGGCTGGCTGGCAGTGTGTGTTTCTGCACCTGTCCTGTGTAGACTCCTCAGCCTGGGAGCCCAGTGAGCTACCCTGAGAAACCCTCACTGGGCTGAGGATGTGCATATATGTCCTCTACCTCTCTCCCTTCCAGCTTCTGCCCTCAGCTTTTTTGCTTGGATGAAAAGGCCTGGGGGGTGGGGATGGGCAATGCAAGACGGCAAGCGAGAAGGCCTCCTGGCTGGTACACCTCAGCCTCAGATCGCTAACTCTAATTTCATTTTCAGTGGAGACAAAATGATTCTGCTCCCCTGCTGAGGCAAGAACTCTTAAATCTCTAGCCTGGTCAGAAATAGGATATGAACGCCTCTAAAATGTCACCATTGGCATCTCCACTTAGGTACAAGAATGGCGTTGTCCAACCCCCGTCATGAGATGCGCTCTGCCATGGCTGTGTTCGTTCAGATCTGTTTTCCTAAATGTTCTGCAAAGTTTTGCATCTCTTTGCTATCTTTAGCCTCCAGCGTTTTGTTTGCACATAACAGCAGAGCAGTAGTTATTAAATAATGGGGTGAATAATAAGCACTGTCATGCCATCAAAGTGGGTGTGACTTTCAGAGGTTGGCGGCTAGCACGTACTCCTCCTGTAATCATTCGTAACCGCTGGTGAGGCTGAACGGGAAGCGAGAGCCTGACTGGGTTGTGTTTCTCTTCCTGTAGGATCTTGACGGGTAATCCATTCACGTGCTCCTGTGACATTATGTGGCTCAAGACCCTCCAGGAGACTAAATCCAGCCCTGACACTCAGGATTTGTACTGCCTCGATGAAAGCAGCAAGAACACCCCCCTGGCGAACCTGCAGATACCCAATTGTGGTAATTTATTTTTAATCAATGAGTTCTAGTTGCTGTTAATTATTCTCATTGCCTTGGTATGGTAGCGGGTCTGGGAAGGACACCACTACCCAGACTTCTCAGCGTGTTGTGGAAGTCTCTGGAGAATAAGACGTTTACATGCAGTGCGGAGGAACCAGTTGGGAGCGCCTTTAGTGAATTTTCTTTCCAAGTAGAACATGGCTTCAGAATGGCTGGCATTAAAGACTATGAAGGAAAAGAATACTGTTAATTCTTGTGTTGAATTGTCTGCCTGTCCTTCCACCATCCTTGCATCCATTCAACTATCTGCTTCTCCAAAAATATGCACGAAGAGTACAGCCCTTCCCAAGTCACACACACGCTTGGCATGTAAGCCATGCAAAGGGAAGAAGACAGGGCTCTGAAAGAGTCTTAGCAGCTGAGGTAAACAGCCTAAACCTGCACATCCTTAGGCTTGCCTTGCTGCCCCATGCTTCTGTCTCTCGTGCCATGGCTGGATGCACTCCTGCCTCCTCAAGCCCTGTGCCTGGGTTCAGCCTCTCCTGGTCCCTCCTGCTCCTTCCAACATTTCCATCTGGACAGTTTAAATAGATACCTTCAGACAAAGTCCAGCTCTCAGCAAGAGCTCATGTCCCGCAAGGAGGAAGAGCAGGGTCGTGGTCTCTGTGATTTATCTCTACAGTGACACATGTGGGCGTTATTCCTTCATCAAAATTTTAATCTGTTAGTCAAACAGTTGACAAGCTCACAAACAATTCTGTGTGCTCTCGCCTGGTGGCGGGCGACAAAGCAAGAGCATGCCACGTAGTGCCTTGTTTGTATCTCCAGGAACGTGTGTAACCATTTCCCTCCCGGAGCCCCTGTTTGAAGGTACCACTTTTATTTAAGAAGCACACTGTTGCTGCTGACTCTTAAGGGGATTTGATGATGATAATAAAAGATAAGGGCTTGCTCCTTACTCTGGAGGACCTAAGAAGACAGCGCTCATCTGTCACACAGATTTTTCTGTCACAGATAGTCTTGTGCTCTCATTGTGGGGAAACTCGACTTTGTTCACCTTCCCTCAGCCTTCCTTGCCAGCCTACAGACAGATAAACAGAAAAAACTACCACACCAAACAACTATGTGTGTGTTCTCGGCTGGTAAGAGCTGGCTGTTGTGTACGCGTTAGAACCGCTGAGAGAAGCTGCCTAGAGGGACGAGACAGGCGCTGTGGGTCACCTGGCCATCTGGCGTGCACCCAAAGCCCCACAGCTGTTTTGGCCTCCTGTCTAGGAAACAGGGAACAGAGAGCATCTGACACAGGCCCCTGTCCCACAAGTTGCGTCTGAATGGGTGGCTGCTTTGTCCTTGCTCGACACCAACTCTTAAATGGCCATGTAGTTTTGACACGAGTTCAGAGGGCATCCATCACTGAAGTGGCTGACCATCGAGATGTGAACAAAAGAAATGTTTGAATAGATATTTATCTTTCTTAGTCTGTCTTTAATTTTTTTTTATTTCTTTTGTTTTCCTACACATTTCTTGATGAATTATGGTTGAGAGTAGTATTTTCATATCAATCTACCCCCTTGGGAGGGGAGCTGAGCTTTGATTGATTTCCTAGGACTAAATGGTCACCTCTTTAACCCACTTGAGTATCAGCAGTGCCTGTTAAAACAGCATTTGGGACTGTGTCGGGTGACTTTGAGTGCTGGGTGTTTGTCGGCTCCTGTTCAGAAGTTACTCTGTGCTTTCCTCACTTGTTTGTGTTCTGCAAGGCATTTTACATTTGCCGTGTATAGGGAATATCCGTACGTTTTGTCATATAAAGTATTTCCCTGCTCTCTAGAAAAGCACCGTTTTCATTTGTATTTATAATCATGTTAGGTCAATACTGACAGACTCATGATATTCTTTCTAGCTATTGTATATTAACATTTGTGGATTGCACGATGTTTGTGGTCAAATGTATCTTAATTCCACTAAGTGTTCCATGCTGATGGTAGCTTGGCTCATTTCCAACTTTAGAGAAGATTTTATTTTTATTTGTTTTTAATTAAAATTATTTATTTGTGTGTCTATATATGTATACATACACACACACACACACCCCACACACACACACACACACCACACACCTGAGTGTATGTATATGCACCTCGTGCATGCAATACCACCAGGAGCCAGAAGAGGGCGTTTGATTCCCTTGGGACTGGAATCACAGCTTGTGAGCCACTGTGTAGGTATCGGTTGAGGACTGAACCCAGTCCTCTGAAGAGCCGACAGTGCTCTTAACTTATTACTATCACAGTGTTCCCCCCAGAGTCCTTCCACAGAAGACCTCACAGAGCTGAACTTCTGTCTTATGTGTGTCTTAAAGTTGGCTGTACCCACAGCTTACCACCCTAGCAAGTCATAAACCTTGATATCAGTGAACTTCTTAGCTAATCTCTCTTAAGAGTGCTGCCTGGCCCTTTTAGTGAGCATTTTCCTGATCACTAAGTATTCTTAAGCGTATATTGGACTGTTCTGTGCTTTGGTGAATGTGTCTCTTTCTATGCCTCCCTTGATATACCGAAGCATTTGAGTTTTCTTTCATTTAGTTTTATCCATTGTGTCTGCCCTTTTAATTGTCTGAAAGTTATAAACTATACTTGTGGCTTTTTGAAAAAACATAAACCCAAACATTTATTACACATACTTCAACATACATTTCCTGTGAGTATCTAACACCAAAAGCCAAAAAAAAAAAGTATTTATATTTCTCTGTATTTATTTATGCATTTCTCAGCATTTTATCATCTCAAATTTTGTTTTTTTTGTTTTGTTTTTTTTTTTTTGCTCAAAAGAAAATGTTTACAAACAGTTGGTTGACAACTGTTTTGGATTCCACATATTGCTACTTATTAGAAGAAAAAGCTCACGATCAGAAGGTATAGATGTCAGGATTTCCTAGATCTATAACACAGCATTTGGAGATAAATGATGGGAAAGGCAATGATCTATGGTTTTTACTTAAGAAACTAACATTTCTTTCCATACCACCATTGGTGTGTACTCTTGTGTAACTGGCAGTGAAAAGACAGTAAATACGTTTTCTAAATCATAACCCTAGGAGTCGAGTGAAGGTGACACTGAGATGCCGGCGTGTGTAAACCACAGGGAAAGAGTTGGAAAATGACAACAATGCTCAACGGAGTCTTTACAAGTTTAAAGATATATTTAAAGGGTTTTATTGGTACACACTCATTGCACATGCTACCGGGCTATCTGAGGACACTTTGGTCAATTTGTGATGTATGTGCTGTGAGCATGTTCTCTCTGTACTACCTGTGCTCACACTCATCTCTCGCCCGTTAGTACTCTGTGTGTCCCTAAACAATTTCTATTCTTCATTATTGTCATGTCCATGATTTTATGTATCTATACAAAATCTAGGACCAGAAAATGAGAGAAAACATGAGATGTTTGTGTGTTTGGACCGACTCAGTTCACCACACATGTTTATTGGTTCTTTGTTCATCCCTGTTGGTGGACACCTCAGTGCTTCTTCAGCTTAGCTGTTGTGAATGGAGCGGCAGTGAACATGGCTCTGCGATGTGGTCTTGGAGTCCTTGTGTAGGTACCCGGGAGTGGTTGAGCTTGGTCACATGGTGGTTCTAGCGTTTGGTTTTCTGAAGAGCAGCCATAGTGATTTCCACAGTGGTCAGAAGTGCACAAGGGTGCCTTCTGTTCTTAACCTCAGCAGTGTTTGTTACTGTTCATTTCTTTAATGTCTATGAGTCTGACTGGGGCAGCGTGTTTTTAATTTGCGTTCATGACTCCAGTGAAGTTGAACATTTTTTTTTTTCATCCTGACCCTTTGCTGAAAGTAATTATCAACTCTAAGATAGTTTTTTGATGAAGTCTTAGGGACAGATTAGCTTCCTGCTTTCTTATTTGTATGTCTTTTATTTCCTTTTCTTGTCTTACTGTTTCAGCTAATACTTCAAGCTCTCCATGAGAGTAAGCACTCCTACCATGTTGGTGAAAATGCTTTGGGCTTCCTTCTTTGGGTGTACTGTTGGCTATAGGTTTGCGAATATAGTCTTTAGTGTGTTGGAATTTTCCCTGTTCTTAGCTTCTTCAGGGCTTTTGTTATAAAGCCATACTGGATCTCGTCAAAAGCCATTTCTGTGTCTATGAAGATGATCATGAGGTCTCTGTCCTTGAGTCTATTCTGTGACGTATTTCATTTGCTGAATTGTACATGATGAGGCACTGCAAGGAAGGCCAACTTGATCATGGTGAATGGTCTTCTTGATGTGTACACGTATTTGGTTTGCAAGAGTTCTATTGATAATTTTTGCAGCAATGATCATCGGGGAAACTGGCTATAATTTTTCTTTTGTTATTGTTATATCTTTACTGGGATTTGATATCATGGTACATCTGTCCCCCTAAAAAGCATCTGTTAAAGAATGGCCTGCTGTTTATTGAGAGCAGGGTAATGACGTCCTCTAATCTTACTGTGTAGGGACTTTTCTGTCATTACATCCGGTAGCACTTCTTTTATGAACTTGGGTGCGCTGTGCTTAGTGCGTTATGTGTTTCAGGTTGCAACATGCCCTTCATGGATTAATTGCTCCCCTAATCAGTATGAAGTGACCTTCTTTGAATCTGTTGGCTGATTTTAATTTGAGCCTATGTATTGTCATGCATTAGAAAGGTAATAGTTGCTTGCTTTTTAGTCCCATTTGCTTAGAATTACTCTCCCAGACTTTTGCCCTGAGTTGACCCTTTCTTTGATGAAGACATGCCTTCTTGTAGGAAAGAAATAGATGGACCACTTTCAGTCAATTCTGATGGTCTGGTGTCTGTTGATTGGAGTAATGGACACAACTGATAGTTATAGTCATTGGAAGGTATATATTAAATCTTGTTCTTGTTCCCCCCTTTTTTTTTTGGTTTTGTAGTGTTTTGGGGTTTTGAATTCCTCCTCTGTGTAACTGCTATTCATGTACTTTGTTGTTTCCTGAAGGTTGTTGAAAGTATTTATCTTTCTCTTCAGCCCAGAGAGGTCTTTAACCTTTTAAGCTATCTTCTCTAGGAATGGCTAAGCGGTCATGTTTTTCTTTAGTGTGTTTTTATCTTGGAAAGTTTCTCTTCTCCTTCAATTATAAGATATGGTTTGCTGTGTATGGTAATCTGGGTTAGCAATTATTGGCTTGAACTATATAATGCAAACTTGCCTACCTTTTAAGGTTTCTGCTGAGTATTGACTATTTCAGTGAGCTTGCCTTTATATGTGACTGGGTATTTCTATCTTGCAGTTTTCAAGGTATTTTCTCTATTCTATATATTTAGCGTTTTAACTATAAATTTGTGATCTTACCTCTTCTCAATGCCTCCTGTACTAGGGTTGGAATTTCTTTCAATAGATTTATTTATTTATTTATTTTTGTTTCTATACTGGGGCTTGGACATCACAAATTAGTTTATTGGTTGTTTCTTTCTTTCTTGTCTTCTTAAAATGTACATCTTTCTTTCTTGGTGGATGTTATTTTACCATGTTCAGGAGAGGACTAAGCTATAGTAGAGTCGAGGTCTTGTTATCTCTGTAGGATTTGTATTTAGGGCTTGCAACTCTATCTTTAGTGTCCCCTGAGTGTCAGGTACTGTCCTGAGTCAACTTCAACCCTCCACTTAGCTCTGCAGCTTCTTGTAGGAGTCATGGGCCTCCCTATTCCTGTGGTCTTTGCTTGAGGACACAGCAGGCTTTCTCCCTGTGGCCCCAGCTTCCAATTCTGTGTTGTAGAATTCCCTGCTTGCCCATGGACATAACCCTAGGTCAGAACCAGCTCCCACCACTGTTTTTACTGCTCCTGTATGTCTGTGGACCTTACCCAGTGTCAGCTCAGGTCTCCTTTCTGAGTCTGCAAGTAACACAAGCGTGTTCCATAGCATGGCATGGAAGGACAATTTTTAGGAGTGAATTTTTCTGCCAGGAGGGACCTAGAGATTGAACTGAGGTCATCAGGCAAGTACGTTAACCAACTGAGCCATCTCAGCAGCTCCGAGTCACCTAATGAAATGTCTATGATGTTCAAGAGGGAGGGACCCTGTTACAAGAGTGTTGATATTTTACTTTTCTCTGCTGGACTGGTACGGGCAGGGGGTCTAGTATAGCAGTTAACATCTTCAACCCTGTATTCAGGATAGTAGGCTCAATCTTAGTGCTACCCGAAGGTCCCATTGACATATCTGTCTTCGTCACATTGAAGAGGGTCTTGTTCTTCTTTTAGTTAAGCCAAGGGTCAGGGTAGGAGTTGAGCACCATCACTATTAACTGTCAAAATGCCCAACAGAATTATGGAGATGGTCCCAACCTTCAGTGAGTGAGCATACAGTTATTCAGGCTGTAACATAAACTGTGGTCTGTTTCTCTACATGACCCCTTAAGCTTCAGGAAAATGGTCATTGAAAGGCGACCCACAGATTCATGCAATTTCCATGTTAACTGGGTAAGGGTGCAGCGAACTAGGTTTCTGAAGGACTGAAATGCCTCCTATACACGTTGCCAGAAGAGGGTAACACTGAAGGGTTGTGTAGATTCATTTCTGTGGGGGGTGGGGCAGGGTCAAGGAAGATTCCCTCTACTCTGCTCAAGCTGATGTCTTAGAGCAATCTTCCCATTGGTCCTTTTCAATAGGAACATTACAGCAGATTCTTCTGTCCAACTCGTACTTCAATCTTTAAATACTGCAATCATGACTTAACATTATCTGTGAGGAGGTATCATCGGAAAGTTAACAGCGATGGCAATGGTGTGTTCTAGGTGAATGGTAAGGTTAGGAAAGGGGGCCAGTCTCCAGGTTACATCAAAGTAGCCCCTCAGCTGAGCTCACTAGTAACCAGTTACTCTGAGAGCGATAGCTCTGTAGTAAACATAAGCTGCAGGCTTGCTTGCTGTTGGAGGATCAGGGTAGGTACTCCATAAAACACTCTGACAGTGCCCTGGACTGAAGCCACACCCGCCTTTGACTTCTTTGTTATTCACAATGACAATTTCCATTTTTGAAATTTCCAAACTTAGCTTAAGGACTCCTTAAAGCATCATCCACACAATAAGGGTGTGTGGTGTCAAGGATCAGTGGGAGTCAGCGGGGGGGGGGGGTCAGTGGGGGTCAGCGGGGTCAGCGGGGGGGTTAGCGGGGGTCCCGCGGGGGTCCAGTGGGGGCCGGGGGTCAGTGGGGTCAGCGGGGGTCAGCGGGGGCCAGCGGGGGTCAGTGGGGGTCAGCGAGGTTCAGTGAATGTCTGCTTGTACCTGGGAGGAGAGGTTTGCTCTCTGAATTAAATCTGTGCCAGTGATTTATTTACATGACTGACTTTTGGCTTCAGCTACAGTTTGTAGCACACGCCTGCTGAGAGTGTAGCAGGACGGCATCTTATCAAGATCAACATGGCATCTTAACATGGCTTATTTCTGTCTTCCCGAAAACACCTGCCCTCCTGCTTCTGGGTCTTGGTTTGCTTGCTTTCACTTTACGAGAGATTAGTTCTTATTTTTGAAAATAAAGCAAAGCCCACAGTGGGTTGCTGCTTTTTTCCCGTCCTTTTTAGAATGTCAAACGAAGCTGCTAAAATGGTTGTTTCTAAGCTCTCCGGCAGTTGCCACTTCTATACCACGACTCACAAAAGCTTAGATGTGCAACTTTCACTTTGAGCTTAGGAAGGTGTTTTTTAATTTAGTGTGTTTTTTTTTCAGCATACTGCAAGCAGTTACATCTAAACAGATCAGTCTTATTATTTTGACTCCATTCCTGCTTACAGAATGAATGAACATATATATTATATATGCATATGCACATGTATAAGCATATGTATACACATACACACATATATGTTTGTCGTCATTAGGTGTCAAACTGTAAAGTATGCTCCAGAGATAGAGTGAGGTCCAGACTGTTGATATTTTTCCAAAGTAGAATTCTGTGGGCTGTTTATGCACAAAGAGAAGAGAGAGGAGAAAGGACAATAGGAGAGATGGTTTGGTGGATGGTTAAGAGCACTGGCTGCTCTTCAGGGGTCCCAAGTTTGATTCCTGATGCACATGTGGTAGTTATAACCATTTGCAGGGATCTGATGCCCTCTTCTGGCATCCATGGGCACTGTGTGCACACGATGCACATACATACATAATACACTCAGGCAAATCACTCATAAACATAAAATGAAATAAGTAAAACTTTTAAAAGAAGGGAGAAAGGAAAAGATAGAATGAAATCCTAATTCTCTGGGCTAGTTTTATACACATGAATGGTAAGCCAATATCAAATAAAACAGAACTACCGACAGATTGACAAAACACACCATCAGACTTCATAGTGAATACTGACCTTTCTGTGACCTTTCTAGGTAAGAACCCAAATGAGCAGAGGTTTGCTCTTCTCATTTCTTAGAAAGGTGCAAATTACATATTTGGGGCCTGTGACTAAGGTCTCTTGACCTTCTGTTCAGGTCTTCAGAGTCTGGCCCCCATTATGGTTTGGGGCAGATGGGAGATCCCAGCTAAGGTGGCAGTCAGTCATGCAGTGGTGAAAGCCATGGGCAGAGGTGAGGGTCAGGCTAGGACTAATACAGCCTCTGTTTAACTTCAATACTCCCTAAGCCTTAGTTCCTCCACCGGGAAACAGAGATACTAACTAACGTATTCTTGGAATATTGGGATGACTAAAGGGAGAATACACAAAAGCATTTAAGATGGAGTCCAACACATATTAAATGAAGTAATAGATGCTAATTAGCTATTAGTGTTATTTACTATCATCAACATGAATAGTATCTTTAAAAGTATTTGGCATCTGGATTTAAATATTTTACATTGTGTCAAATTGCTTCAAAGAAAGTAACAAAATCACACAGTCTAAGTAGTCTGGTACTTAAGTCTGCTGAAGGGGTCTCAGGGCAATGGTGGCTACATGTTTTGTTGTTTTCCACAGAAAGACATCTGAGGGCTATTGCATGGCATTGCTACACACATCCACCTTTCTTTCCCTCTCTCTGCCTTCTCATCTGTTACTCTTGCACTTGTCTCTGCCTCATGCCTCATCTCCACCACGATCACTTCAGCGACTTAAAGAATTCACTTCTCCCAGAACACACTTTGTGGAAATTTTGGTTGTAGAAGAGACAATTACCTAAGCCTCTGTTGGGTTTAAGAATCATAGTTGTAAAAACAAAAGCCTAGTGAACAATTGTCCAATACCCATTATCTAAACCCCTTCTACTCAAACTGTGGTCTGTGGCAGGAGGAGTTTGTTAGAAACACAAACCTTCTGGGTTCAACCCCTACAGCTCGGGAAAGAAGTTGGGTCCCTCGGTCCCTTGGTGAGTCAAGTATGCCTATGAACTGAGGTCTGTGGTTTGAAGAAAGCCAGCTGCTTTACTATGTCTAACACGTGTAGATTTCATTAATCAAACAGCCTACAGGTGAACGCTTCTTTCCCCAACAAACTCAAGTCAAGATCATTGATAAGAGTTCTCTGCTGGGGACACTGGCTATTTCTCATCTTCTGTGAGGTTCTCCTTGCAGAAGGAACATGGCTGGTGTTTGCCATCAGGCCTATCATGGTAGCACCCACAGCTTTTGGAAGCATTGCTGGGCTTTGCTGTGGACTTGTGCTGATTTCAAATCTTATTAAGCAAGGAAGTAGTGCCTGGCGAGTGGTTTATCCCGCCTTGGCGATCCATGCTTCCCAATTCATTTTTATTGTGCTAATTAAGCCTCAAGTGATATTTCAAGTACAGATTGTTTTTTCCATTATTGGGTCTTGGCCAGTGCATCAATGCTGTAGACTTAACATGAGGCAGGTGCTTACTCATTTGCAGGAGACTTTACATTTAAAAGATCTAAGCTTGGCCAATTTACCAGATTCCTTTGCAAAGTCCTTTGACAGGGTGAGACAATTAATTTATAATAAGGAGACTCATTCTTCCTTCACAAAATAGGCACAGAACTCTTTAAAGATGAGCCAAATTCTCAGATCTTTGATATGATGTAGTATGTATGATCTGAACAAAATGTGTGTAGCTCTGGGGGGCAATGTACTATAGTGGTGAAGGTCCTTTGTTTTGGGTTCAAATCCCAGGTTTACATTGACTTGGGCAACTTTGAAAGATGTGCTTGACTTTTCAAATACTTATAGGCTTCATTAATTAAATAAGTGAAAAGTTTTTGTCCTCAGGGTTGGTTGCAAGGATTCCATAAGATGAGAATGTCTACTTTAATGTTACCCAGAAAATGTTACCATTGCTCCTACTATAATAAACAAACACACTTAGGGCTGTTAGTCACCTAAACTGAAGTTTGAAATGAAAGACTGAACCAGACTTTATGGGAATAATTAAGATTACTATGTAGCATTACCCGCTGAAGCCCATTTTAACACTTCTGTACTCAGAATATCTAAAATAACAGATATATTTATGAAGGGAAACACACATCCCAAAGCTCTGTGACAGGGCTATTTGAGAGGGGCCAAATTTTTAGAACAAGTTTGGATCCCAAGGTCGCCCTGATGTGGTATTATTTAAACCAACAAATCTGTTACTGTAAGATCTCCTACCCAAAGGAGACCAGTAAAGGAAAACACAACTCAATAATTATTGGTATAAATTGCACACCTAGATTGGGCAGATTTACCATTACACTACTCTAATCCCTGGCTATGAGATCCCTTATAACTTGCAGTTTATCCAGGCCCGTGGTTGTCCTTCCATCTCTGGCTTCTCCGTTGTCGTTGACTTCCTTCTACCGCCGGCTTCCTTCTGCTTCTGCCTCTGTTCTACCTCCTTCTTGCCTCCACCTTTTATATCGAGTTCCTCTCACTCTCTCCTCCCCTAAGCCTTTTTTCCCCGCCTCCCCTTCTACTGCCCAATCACTGGCTCTAGCCTTTATTTTACAAGTTTTAATTGGACAGAAGGTTTACAAGACGTCATGTGTACAGATACAATCATCTTCTGCAGCCCCTCCCAGGAAAGTGAAACTAGGATCAAAAACAAGGCTGGAGCTATCCACTGGAACGGATCAATCAGCTGAGCTCCACAAAATTCCTAGAACAGCAAATAAATCTGTAAATATAAGGAAAATGGAAGCCTACAACACCAAACACTATTAGCTGGGAAAGCAAAGGGATGTGTTGTAACTGGCATAGTGCCTCAGATTGTTAGTCACTGAGTGGTCCACAGAGGAAATGTGGCTTGTGCATGAGGTGACACCATCACAGACATTGTCCAAAAGTCTGCTGTTCATTCACATTCAACATGCTTCTTGTTGTATACGGCTCAGGTGAGGTGACCCTCTTTTCTTGGGGGAAAAACTGGATATCCATTCTATAAAGAGAATAAAGTAAAGATTCTGAGGAGATTTGGGTAGACTTGAGGCTATAGCATACATAGAAAACCTGATAAATTTACATATTGATTTTGTGTATATATATTTATAGTCTTCCCTCCCTGTCTAAGAAGGACATTGGGAGGATGTCTAACAATTCTTCCATTGGGCTGAGAATTGGAATTATCTCTTCCTCAAAATGATCTGAAGATAACTGGGTAGATTCGATGGATTTTAGATGTCCAAATCTTAATTATGTGTCTTGATTTATGTCTCATTATATCATGTATCTTCACAGCATGTGGAAAGACGCAAAGATGGAGCTGTGGGCAAGTGGGAAAGTCTGGGGCAAAGATGGGAGTCTCTAGTTCCCTCCTGGCAGGAGATCAGTAGGTAATTCTACAATGGAAAAGCTGACAAATAGAGCGTAAGCATAATATTTTGTGAGGTGGAGATCAACAGTAAAGAAGATATGCAAATAGATGAAGTGGGTGTTTCTGGGAACAGGAAGCCATGCCATTCAACTGAGGGCAAACTATTCTTCACACAATAGCTTGATTATTTTTAGTGACAAATTTTACATGATTATAGACTCTTTAAATGATCTGACTACATGTTGGGCTAAAAGTAAATAAAACATTTTTTTAGGAAGTTACCCAGACCACACCATAAACTTTAATGGTGTTCTGCCCTGACTTGCTTCATAATTCACACAGTTCATATGAAGGAGGTTGCAGTGTAGTCTGCTTTTGTTTACTGTGCTTTCTCTTGACCTTTGTTCTGTGCTTTGTTGCCTCATGAAACTTGAGATAGCTCTAGACTCCTTGAAACCACACAAAAGATGTAACATTCCTTCTATTGGATGCTTATGGGAAGGGTCATTCCAAGGAGGTCTCAGAAGTCCCTGAAAGCCAGATTTTACTGGGGTGTCTTCTTTCAGCGGTTGGAACACTGTGAGACACATTATGTACAAATATTGTCTAGTCTGGCTTCAATACTAAAGAACAGTGGCTTAGCCAGTGAGGGTAGCTTAAGGATAAGGATTTGTGTATCAGATATGTTAGTTTGGATGCTGGCAAATAGGTGGGTTAATTGCAATTTAATAGTGACTGCAGAAGAACTGCCTTTTCTGACCTCCAAGTTGCTTCCTAGACAATAATCCATGACAGTTCTGTGAGACTTGGCAATTGAGGTGGACGCAGTCCCTTTCCTCAAGCAAGTAGGCTGATTTGATTGGCAGGGCCAACACATAGTTAATTATCCAAGTTGTGCTTTAGGTAAAAGGTACTGTGATTCCTGCAGTTTAAGGCAGCATGCACACCTGGGAAGAGAGATGCCTGAGGAAGCAAAAGCAGCATGAATTAAAATAAAAACTGTCTAGCTCTCGAAATATAAGTATAAAAACCACACCACCGAAATGCTAAAATAAACGTGTAATGTTCACAATTTCCTCTAACAACAAACACATTTTTTTTCAACAAATACATTTCTAAGATTTTCTTTTTGTTTTTAAGAATTTTTCAGCTGGGCGGTGGTGGTGCACGCCTTTAATCCAGCACTTGGGAGGCAGAGGCAGGCAGATTTCTGAGTTCGAGGCCAGCCTGGTCTACAGAGTGAGTTCCAGGACAGCCAGGGCTATACAGAGAAACCCTGTCTCAAAAACAACCCCCCCCCCCAAAAAAAGAGAATTTTTCACTGTGATAAGGAGTCATATATATAACTTATCATCAGTATGAATAGAATGGTCAATTTAATTCATAATAATTAACTCTACCTTGGCTCTGAAACATTCTAACAAGGTCATCGTTTGAATTTCATCCTGAGAAATGCTTTCAAACTAGTTTTCCTAGACAATCTGATTCTATTAAACTCTTGGGCCCAATGGAGGTTTCTAGACTTAACTGAGTTACTGCAAGAATAGGCTTCTGCAACAGTGTATGTCTGACTATTTTGATGGTAACTGTGGCGTTTCTGTGTGCTTTTCTTTCTCTTAGGTCTGCCGTCTGCACGTCTGGCTGCTCCTAACCTCACCGTGGAGGAAGGAAAGTCTGTGACCCTTTCCTGCAGCGTGGGGGGTGACCCACTCCCCACCTTGTACTGGGACGTTGGGAATTTGGTTTCCAAACACATGGTGAGGCTGTGTTTAGTTCTGTCTTGTAGGGTGACAATGAGGAGACCATATTAAACATATTGATGACCACTCTCTTAGATTCCTTTTCATTGCTCTGATAAAAGGCCGGGACAAGAGCAACTTAAAGGAGAAAAGGTTCATTGGGTGCCCAGTCCCAGGTTACATCTCTAGTCCATCCTTAGTGGGAAGTCACAGCCCCAGGAGCTTGAAGGAGCTAGTCACAGTAAGTTCACAGCCAAGAGCAAGGAACAGTGAATCAATGCATGTATCCACTCATTTCTTCTTATCAGCTGGGAATCAAAATAGTCACATCTATATTTTTGCAGTGACACCATGACTGGTCACATGTATGGTGGATAATCCCACTGTAGCTAACCCAGTTAAGACAATCTCCCACAAACTAGCCTAACCCAGACAGTTCTTCACTGAGATTCCATTTCTAGGCAATCGGACATTGTCAAGTTGCCGATCTATACTAACCATCAAAACCACTCAATATTTTACTTGCCTATACATAGGCATTTATAATGATTTTTAAAATGTCATTTAGTTTCTACTTATCTTTAATTAGACAAAGCCAATCCAAAGATTACATTTAATAATCTGTATACATCAGATTCTCGTTCTGAGCAAGAAAGTGGGGGCCCTTGTAGTCTTTGCCCTTGGAGGAAGGTGGGCAAGAATTCCAGAGTTAAGTCAAAACCCAGATCCAGAGAATAACTCCCTGTTACTTGAGTCTGCAAGGAAAGTGTGTGTGTGTGTGTGTGTGCGTGTGTGTGTGTGTGTGTGTGTGTGTGTTCCATTTCAGGAAAAAAACTCTGATACTTTGGGATTTAATTCTAATCAACGTTATTTTTTTGTCTGTTATTTCATTTGTAGAATGAAACAAGCCACACACAGGGCTCCTTAAGGATAACGAACATTTCATCTGATGACAGTGGAAAGCAAATCTCTTGTGTGGCAGAAAACCTCGTAGGAGAAGATCAAGATTCTGTGAACCTCACTGTGCATTGTACGTATTGAGAGCAGAGTATGCCTTCCATGCTCAGTGATTGCGGGTCTTCTGCCTTTGTCATGGGATAGTCTGTAGGCTGCTTAAGTTTGTGACACAAGAGTATATCTCAGGCCTTTGTGTGTGCTTAACCAAGAATGGTGTCAGCCCCTGGTTCTTGTTCTGAAGTCAGTTTAAAGAAACCACTTGCTCGTGCCTAAATCCCCAAAGCATACATGTTTAAAGTTGGATAGTCACCAGGCTGTTTTTTCCAAGCTGAAATCAGACCTCAGACATTTCAAGAATCAAAATGTGGACATTTAGAATCTAGTAAAGTTGAACCACGCTATAATTCAGAGTATCTAAAATTGTATTTGCTATTCAGCAGTGACAGAAGCTCTCAGGTTCTGTTCTCCATGCTAACCCCTCTGTAGCAATAGTAACAGTAACTAACAGTCACTGTCTTGATTAGTCTGATACATTTTAGTTAAGTGTTTCATGGGATCAGAGCTTCATGGAACATTTCCAAAGTCATTATCAATTTAGTGACTTCTATAGTTATTTTAATTATTTAAGGAAGAATTACTAATGAAAAGAGTGCCTCTCATTATTTCTTGTGATGAATACACATAATATTAAGATGTGTGTGTGTTGGGGGGAGCACGAACAAAGACAAAGTAGACCTCAGATGACACTTCCCACCATCAGAGTCTCACTGTGTTGTGTGAGTCTTGAGCAGAGTGGAATAAGCTGTTCCCAGGAGCTCCTGGTAGGGGTTAGACCAGTCACATGATACAAATGATGAATCTTCAGTTTTGGTTTTCTTAAACTAAATGATGGTTAGAAAAAAGCTCTTCTCGACACAGAATTCAAAAGGGAGGATTCTGAGCTGTCTGGTGCTATTAACCCCACCCTCTCTCTCTCTCTCTCTGATTTTAGTTGCACCAACTATCACATTTCTCGAATCTCCAACCTCAGACCACCACTGGTGCATTCCATTCACTGTGAGAGGCAACCCCAAGCCAGCGCTTCAGTGGTTCTACAATGGAGCCATACTGAACGAGTCCAAGTACATCTGTACTAAGATACATGTTACCAATCACACGGAGTACCACGGCTGCCTCCAGCTGGATAACCCACTCATATGAATAACGGAGACTACACCCTGATGGCCAAGAACGAGTATGGAAAGGATGAGAGACAGATCTCGCTCACTTCATGGGTCGGCCTGGAGTTGACTATGGTGAGTGTCTGGAGGCTTTGCATGTGGGGGAAGGGTAGAGCGGTGCCCTAAGCTACCAGATTTGCTAGATTTACAGGATTTTACCAGATTTACAGGAGATCTGCTCCTCATGGCAAGTGTGGAGCGTGGATAGCTAGGGATGTAGACCTTGTCTAGGTGCTGGCTGCCTTTTTAACTTTAAGACCATTAGCTAAAAGGACTCATAGGGTGAAGCTGTGTCAAGGAAGGGGACCTGTGTGATCCGCAGAAGATAGGGAGTGAATGAGTTTGACCATTAATGGGATCGACACAGGATTACTGATGGAGGGCTTTGGTAGCTCGTGAGAAGGTCTTCTAACCACCATCTCAATGTTTAATGAGATCTCACACCGAGGTGCTGAGCCCCATGAAAACTCAAGAGCAGAGCAATTGGTTGACTCATAAAATATTTAAGATTTATCTTCTACCCTCTTATCCATTTGGAATCAGAGTCCCATCTTCCTCTTCGTGGGTTAGAAACCGACACTGTGGATCTTGCTTATCTGGCTATGGTGTACCCCACTTTTAACAGGGGAGGAGAAGGCCCTGCCAGTCAGCAGGAGAGCTCCTGGGAGGGCTTCCGTGATGAGGGACAGTTGCCACACCTTTGCCCTTCAGTTACAGCATGGCAGAAGAATGTCCCATCCACTCAGTCTCGTTGCTCAGTTGACTGCTCCACTGGAGGGCTGAACCTGCTTTGTGATGTTGAGGCCTGCGTGGATAACTCTTCACTGTAATAGCTGAGAGTTAGCCTGAGTCACAAAGTGATGTGGCAGAGTGAGAAGGAAAGAGGACCGTGGAGATCCGAAACAAGAGGTTGCTTGGCCAGCTTTTACACGTGGGAATTGTAAGGCAGCTTGTGGACAAAGGTGACTCAGGCAAAGCTGCTTTCATCCAGCAGAGTGAATTTGTCAAACAATAAACAAGAGGGCAATCATCCTCTCTATGTAAGCACCTCCTACTTCCTTGGTGTTGTCTAAATATCTCCTGAACATACAGGCTTCCTGAGCATGCTCAAAATGTGATTCGAATTATGTCAGTTTGATTTACCAAAAGCCCTGCAGGAGTACATAAAACAAGCAGTGTTTGGAAGCGACACCCAGACACCCCTGGTTGTTGTGTCATTCCCGTTAAATCTTCCTCTTAATTGAGAGTTTAGCTGCTTGGCTGTGTCTGCTGCAGTAAATCTCTGGATGGCTGTGCTTCTTCCTACGCCTCTGCACGAGCAAGGGCTTCAGAACGAAGCCAGAGACTCCAGCTTGGGAGAGCAGCTCTTTGTTTGTTCTTCAGTAAAAATTTTATTTGTGAGTAATTTTAGATTTATAGAAAAGTCGTAGACAGTACGGAGAGTTTCTGGAGGCCTCTGCTGAGGCTTCCCAGTGTTGCTGTGGTCCATGTGCCTTGTGGAGAACGGGCATTGGCAGGTTATGGGTCACCGACTTTAGGCTTTGTTTCAATCTTGGGTGCTCTTTGGGGTGAAGCTTGAGTTAGGTGAAGGCCCAGAGTCGGAAAGCTCTAAGAGGCAGGTCTGTGTCCTTTGAAAGCCACATACTAAATAAAAGGCCAGTTATACATGGATTTGGATGTGATTTTCCTTGAATGTTCCTCTATGGCACTAATATTTGTCTGAATTAAGCTTCTCTTCTCCATGTGGACTCATTTTTTAATGCTTAAGTTCTTAGGTTTGTTTCCTGGCTTGATCATAACTTGGAGGGGGTCTCTCAAATATTTTTAAAAAACACTTACTTATAAAAAGTAAAAAGTCAACTGAGTTTTTATTATGTATGTGTGACGTGAGTGTGGAAGCCACAGGACAGCTAGTAGGATCCAGTTCCTTCTTTCACCACTCAGGCTCTGGGGATGGAACTTTATAGTCACCAGACTCGACAGCTAAATTTTGTAAAGTTGTTTCCCCTCCTCTTTGTTCTTCTTGCCCACTCACTCCTTTTATTACATATTTAAAACAAAAAATATGGGGCAGCAAAGACGGTTCAGGAATGTAAGCACCCTTCTGTGAGAGTGGGAGGACGTGTGTTCAAATACCCAGCATCCACTACGAGCTGGGCATGAACTCATGCTTGCAGCCCCAGTGCTGGGGAACAGAGGCAGGTGGGTCCCCAGAGCTTGTTGGCCAAGCTGCCTACCTAAAAACATGAGCTTCAGATTCAGTGAAGGATCCTGGAGGACGAAACCTGGGGTCCTCTTCTGACATCTGCACATAAGCATGTGAGGAGCACAGACGTACAGATACTGGGCAGGCACATGGACAAGTGTGCACACACACAATAGAAAAGGCATGCACATGGACAAGTGTGCACGCACACACTAGAAAAGGCAAACTCTTAATGTCTGGCTTGAGGAAAGACTGATTTATTTTTTGTCTTTGTTTTTTCAAAGGCCAGCTATCAGGGAATAATGAATGAGAGAGAAAATTATGGAGACTTGGCCTTGGGTGATGGCAGATACAGATGACCCCAGTGGGCCATAAACCAATGTGACCAATTAGAGATTAGCCTCATTGACGGTGGGATGGAGTCTTCGTGGGTATTTATGAGATTCACAGTCATAGCATTCAGATAACAACGGTCCTTAAAATTGATTCCTTTCTCCTTTAACCTCCTTAAAACTAAAGTAAAAGAAACAAATAGAGAAAAAAGAAGAAGAAAAATAACGGTCGTGTCCCTGGTGGGGAATTCCACGTTAAGGACATTGGGAGGTCAGGCTTGACATTTGACCTTTCATCTATTCCCATTTCTGCTGCCATCATGGATGTCTGGTGAAGGATGGCTCTCACAAACCTGTGTGGTGAGAATCAATCCAGTTTCACTGGTGGTAGTTTTGGTAACTGTAAAGGAAGGGTGGGAAGAAAGTTCAAGTCACAGAATGAACAAGCCCGTCATCGTGATGTCACTAGCTTTTCCATACAAAGAGGGCACAGTGGTCCTGGTGTCCCTCAGTAGTGTGTTCCTCATTCAAGCTTAGCTTTCTTGGGCTGGTTGCTTTGCTTAGGGATATGTTTTGGGGTCAGGGAATGAAGAATACTGAGTAAGTCAAAAAAAATAAAAACAACCAAAAATTCTCTATACTAAAGACTTGCAAAGCTTGAATTAGACAGACAGCCTGGGGCAGTCTGGGTTCTTATTCCAAGTTCTGAAGCATGAAAAACCATTGCCCGTGTCAGACACTGCTTTATGCCAGAAAGGGAGGGGCAGCTTGAGGAGAAGCTATGGCACTCAGGCCCAGGGTGCCATGAGTGAGATCTGAGGGTGTGAGGTGGAAACTGGAGAGACCCAACAACCAAGGTCCCCAGAAAATGTCTTTGGACATGGTCACTGACTCCATGCACCCACCCAGGGTGCTGTATGGAGTGACAGCTGCCATCTGATTCTTAGGTGTCCACAAAGCTGTACCTTCCACAGATGTTAGCTTCTGGAGATCTGGGCTAGTTCATGAAAGAGAGAAACCTTTTCTTAGCCCCCAGGCACTGCACTCTGCCATCTTGGATCCAGCCTTTGAGAAGTGAACCCGTCTCTGGGCATTCTGGCCTGTGTTAAAAGTAGAAGGTGCAGCTTCCTGCTCCTGAAAGAGATGGAGCCACCGAGTCTGTGTATGCACCGAGGAGCACTGCCTATGGAAACCTGCTAATTTTATTTCATCATTGGTTTTCACTGTCCCTGGACAAACAGTTTCTAGGAGCAGTGGTCGCAGACTCCCAGCACGGTGGTTCTGCTTTGCAGCAGAGTCAGCTGAGCACTTTCAAGCAGTGTCTTTGCTTTTCCATTCAGTTTAGTGTGTGTTCCTGAGGCCTTAGCAGTTCTGACTTAGTGGCCCTCAGGTTAACATTTGGCATTTTCCTCTTTATGATATTCAGACAATACCCAGCAGTAAGGTCTGTCCAGCAGGAGAGCTGTGAGCTGGGAAAGAGTTTTCTGAGTAAGTAGCAGGCTCTTTCAGTTATCCGGAGCCACAGAGAGAGAGGCCCTGTGGAGAGATAGCTTGTCATGGTCTGGAGAAGTGGCTCAACACTTAAGAGCATTGACTCTATACCAAAAGACATAGGTTCTGTTCCCAGCACCCACCTGATGGCTTATAACTTATCAGTAACTCCAGTTCCAGGGATTAATGTCCTCTACTGTCCTTTGTAAGCACAAAGCATGCACATGGCAGATATACATGCTGGCAAAACACTCATATACATAAAATGAATGTAAATTTAAAAATAGTTTATCACATTAGAGACAGAAACTAAGACTGAGTTTTTGGTCTTGTGGCCATTTCCCTCCTCCTTGCTCAGGTTCAGCTGTAGATCAGACTTGGGATTGGCTGGCTCTCTAGCTCACCTTTTGATTGGCTGGCTCTCTAGCTCACCACTGTGCATTGGCTGGCTCTCTAGCTCACAGGACCACTCACCTGTGATTGGCTGGCTCTCTAGCTCACCTGTGATTGGCTGGCTCTCTAGCTCACCTGTGATTGGCTGCTCTCTAGCTCACCTGTGATTGGCTGGCTCTCTAGCTCACCTGTGATTGGCTGACTCTCTAGCTCACCTGTGATTGGCTGGCTCTCTAGCTCACCTGTGATTGGCTGACTCTCTAGCTCACCTGTGATTGGCTGGCTCTCTAGCTCACCTGTGATTGGCTGACTCTCTACTCACCTGTTCCCTAGGTGGGTGGGAGTGAGGTAGAGACGCTGATTCAGTGGGAAAGTTGCTGAGAGCTAGCTTGGTGCCCTGCAGACTTGGGAATGTCCCATGGTTCTACTGGACTTGCTTCCCTGGAAGCCTTTCTGTGTTCTGCAAAGTATTTTTCTGTAGTCCTCGTGACAGGAAGCAAACACATCTCTACCTTAGCCAGCAAGACGAACTCCCTTCTTCACAAGGAGCCTCACATTATTAGGTTCCTCGGTATTTCCAGGAAGCCTAGGACATGAGAGTCCCCACAGAGACTTAACTCAAGCCTTTGCTGGTGCCATACAGTTTAAGGTGAATACTCAAGATCCTTGACCTGACTCCTTGAGGAGTATAGGTTGAAACAAATGTTATCCACACCCCATGGCTGTAGTTGGGCCGGTCTGCTGAGCCTACCATGTCCAGGAAACACAGTAGAAGCCTCAGAATGGGTCCATGGGAGGCTGCTGGGAGGGAACAGGCCACAGTACTTCCTGGGGAACGTTTAGTAATTCCTTCTTTATTCTTCCCTCTCAAACTATTTATCACCAGAGGGTGAACTGGACTACCGGGTGCAGTTTTTAGCCAGTTTCATTGTGAGTTCTGCCTTTGAGCGCCTCCCGTTCAAACTGATGTAGCCACTAAGGCTGGGACACTGTTAACTCATTGACTTGCACTAGACTCTGGATGAGTTCGAACAGCATGCCAGCTCTCTCTGGATGTCAGAGAAACAACACAGATGTGACTTCTTAGGAATATGGTGGCAGTGGTGTTAGCAGTAGTGTAGGATCCGGCCATCTTCTCAAAAGAAAGCTCCCAGGTCCCAGTCAGTGATGGGAATGGAAGCACTTGAACTTTGGTTCCCGGGCCAGCTTCTCGCCATGCTTGCCTTCATCCTGGCTCTAATAGATCAGCTTTATGGCCTATGAACATCCCTACCCTCATCACAGGCAGGACCTGGCTGAAGGTCTGTAGAGAGAGTAGGTACTGAGAACAGAGGAATTTCTTGACTATCTTCACTTACTGAAAGCCACTGAGCAGAGAGCATTAGTTGGGGTAGGTGGGACCTGTGAGCTTTTATTTTCACATCTGGCCAATTCCTGTTCCTGACATCCCCCCCAGAAGGTTTCTTCAGACCCAGTGTCTGAATTTGGAGTCTTAGGCTTAGCTTGTGCTGGGCATATGGGGTGCATTAGCCTATGGTAGGAGGTAGGGTTTCTCATCTGATTCTGATCCCAGACCTGAGCCAGAATTGACCAACTATGTAGCGTGAAGTGATCTTCTTTTTACACTCCTGACTGTGACCTTCTCTCTGTCTAAAGGGGAAGGTTTTGGTAGTCACTTACAAGGCAGCTGTGGAGTCAGGCAACTCTGAGAAGTCTGCTGGAGAACCAGTCATCAGCAGGCAGTCACTTGTCCCCCTTACAGTGGGGCAGCGAGGGGCACTGAGGATGTACAACAGAGAGGCTCCTGCTTCTCACCTCTGTCGGCATAATGAGGGAACAACCTTTTGCCCTCCAATGCTTTTACTGCATTTTTCTTCCCTCCTTATCCAGAGGGACTCTGCTGCTTCCCTGTGTAACCTTTCTAGAATCCCCCCTGTAAGGAAGACATATAGCCAGCATGTATTTCTTATGAAAGGTTGGGCGAGGATCAACTTTTAATGTCTAAGTGTGTTCCCTTTCTTTACTCCTTTTTGGAGTGGAGCACAGATATATGTCATTGTAGCAGAACTAACTTCATGTTTTTGTAACATCGTTTGCAGCAAAATAGGCAGAGAGATTTTGCTCTCAGTATCTGGGCCTCTAGTGATCGCTTTGTTTTATTGAAGAATTCTTGTGTAGGAGACCCACTTTTGACTCTAGTAAAATGTTGCAAGGTGTAAACCAGGATTTCCTAATCCTTACTTTGTGCACTAAACCCTTGAGGACCCTGCTAAACTGCAGGTATGAGTTTGGGATTTGGAAAGAGGCCCATGATCCTAAGTAGCTAGTGAGTTCCTGACGTTGGTGGTTCATGGATCACCCTTTGAGAGGCAAGGATACTTCATAAGGATCTATTGAAGGAACTATCCAAACATTCTTCCAGAGAATTCCACCAAGTCCTCAGGGATAGCAGACCGTAATAACAATTAAAATGCAGACTAGACTGTGTTCTGACAGGCCCTCTCTTGGATTTGATAACTCATAGAATGGATTCAGTGGATGGCTATGAAGGCCTTAGAAAGGGAAGGAAATGGAGACCATGGCCACAGAGACACATTTCTACAGCATGGGGTCAGTTAAGGGGTCTCCAGTGGCTCTGGTGTATCCTATTTAGCTTACAGGCTCAAAATAAAGACTTGTCTCAGATGAACTTGATCCCCCGGTGGCTCTTGTTGGAATTCAATCCTACATGCAGAAAGACACTTCACGAGCAGACAGGTATTCATGGACACAGACGAGAGATCAGAAGCAAGCATGGGCTTCTTTTTAGGAAGGCCTTGAAACAATCACCAACAGCCGAAAAGTAACTTACTTTTTGCCACAAGAAAGGAATTTGGGCCTGTCGTGAGTAGCTTCTGACTAAATAGCGCCAGTTTCAAGAACTCTGAGGGCCAGATGTTTCTTAAGTGTGAGCACTCTGACTAGGGGTCAAATCGTCCCATCCACGTCAGCACACAAGAAATTCAATACGTCTGTCTTGGAGCAGACCGTAGAGAACTCGATGATGACACTCCTGTTTTGAAGCTCGTGATTCTTTAGGCTGCTCAGAGAGTGTCTCTCTGGCCCACTCATTCAGGAAGAATGTCACAGCTCCAGAACGCTCATTCACACAGCAGTGGGAGTTAGTGACTTCTGCTCCCTAATTCAGAAGCAGTTATCTCCTATGCAAAAATGCGTTGTCAGGGACAAACTATAAATATCGGAAGTGTTTTCCCACAGTTTCTCCCAGTGACTGTTTTGTCAAAAGATTCATGATGTGGGGTGAACTGGCGCACTCTCTCTCTTCTTTCTCTCTCTCTCTCTCTCTCTCTCCCCCCCACCCCCCGCACTTAGAAGGCCCCAAAGTAGCAGATCTAGGGACAGTGTGTTCAAGTCGAGGAACACACCGAGAGTAAATTTCTCCCCAGGTTCCATGGAATAGTAGAATGTGAAGTCCACACTGTTTCAATCATCAGAACCCGTTCTTTGTCTAGGGCTAAAACTGCAGAACCACAGATTCTTTCCGGCCTTGAGAAACCAAAGAGAGCATGGTTTGGGCACAAGCATTGGATAACCAGGGTCATTAAGATTCATCCTTACAGTTCTTGCCATCTCCAGAGTACTAGGGTTGATCGGTTCTACCTTCAGAGGCTCCTGAGGGCTTTCTACATCCTTCCTCATCCTAGGGAAATGCCGTTCTTGCAGGAGAGAGGAGACTCCACGCTGGTGGATGAGAAAGGAGTAGAGCCCTCCTGCTGTCAGACTGTGGGCTCGGCCTCCTCTGAGGGGACAGCCTGGCCAGCAGAGGCCTCATGTCAAAAGTCTGCTGATCCAAAGCGAGGACTGCTCACTAGAAAAGAAAGAATATGTGTTTTGCTCTTCCTACCGCAAGGTTTCTTTGGGGTAGTTTTTAAAGATCTGGTTTATTGCAAGGTAACATGGATAGGAAAAGACTAGTTGAAGAGTATTTGCAGGGGCTGGAAGCTGGAAGATGGCTTGGCAGGTAAAAACCACTTGTCTGCGTACTATGGAAGACCAAGTTCAGTTTTCAGGCACTACAGTGCTTGGCTCACACCATCTGTATGCAGTTTCAGGGGATCTGAGGCTCCTCTTAACCTCCTAGATACCATGGATGAGGTGCTCAGACACGCATGTAGGTCAAACAGTAAGACACATAAAATAAATAAATCTTAGAAATTAAGGCGTTAGAGAGACGAGCTTAAAAGAAGGAAAGAGACATGTCTCCCTGCCCCCCACTTTTCTCTTGGTAGGCAGACCACATGATGCCTGTTTCCGTGTGACCTCTGTTTGCCTAGTTTATTTTCTTACCCTCTGACTATGTTTCTCCTGAGCTGTAGAGTCTTGCAGTTTAACAAGTCATAATAATCTATTCACGTAGATTTCCAGACACCCAGTGATTTGCTTATGAGGTGTGGTTGACACTGGAAGTTAAACCGGAGCAGAGAGTGCTGGTGTGCACACCTGTAATTCTAGTGTTGGGAGACAGAGCTTGGGGTGGGTCACTGCAAGTCTGAGGCCAGCCTGGGTGAGACCCTGCCTCAAAAACAAAACTAAAGCAAAACAAAACAACAAACAAACAAACAAACAAAACAACAACAACAGAAACCCAAAGGGGAAGATGAAATCAAAAGGAGAAGGGTTGTGTTTAATGTGGAATGGAGGCGTTGGTAAGTGCTTTAGTTTGGTAGTGTCTAGAAAACAAAAAGTGATTTGTTCTTGGCCACTGGCTGGCCTCTCCCCTAAGCACAGTCTCCTGGAGATAAAGGCACCTCCAGATTATTCTGGGGCTTTGCTGGAGTGCGTGCTAGCCGTGTGTCGTATGCGGCTTTAATACAGCTAAGCTCTTTTCTCGTTGTAAGTGTCAGGCCACTCTGGACCTACAACCGCTTCGCTTCCCACAGCTCGTGAAAGCAATCCCTCAAGTCAAGAGCAAAGCAGACACGCCCACAGCACCTGAGGTTCTCCTCAGGGGACAGCACTCAGTCAGGAGATTGTAAAGCTTGTCTCTGGTCTTCAGTTTCTCTTGGGACACCAGCCTCTGACCCTGATGCCACTGGAGAGGCTGTGGAGGGTGAAAGAGCTGCTGTGTGTGCGCGGAACTCCAGCGGGCGGAAGGGGGCGTCTAAGGCTCCCATCTTTCCATTTAGATCTTGAAGCTTGTGCTGTTCAACCAGATTATCTCCTGCTCGGTGGGCTGTGGGCTGGACCAGGGTGTGTTCAAAGAAACACACCACTGTGTTTTCCAACCGCACTGCAAGGGCTGACTGGGCCGGATGGTCCTCCTTCATTCTTTGCTCATTCTCTGATGCGAATGTTCTCACATTTGTCTTGCCTCTCTTGTCCGTAACAGCGCTCCCGACTTTACATGTCGTACATAAGAAGGCATGAGCATTATTTAGATTTCGGTAAAATGAGCCAGTTAGAAAATAGTCTTACAGAGTAATCAGCCCTTAATAATTCTGCATCCCTAGGTCTATCAGATGATCCTGGGCCAGAAGGCTGAAGATCGGATGCACCAATGTTTTGTACTATAGGGACTGTCCAGGTGTTCAGCGTCTCTATAAACTGGCTAAGTTTTAGAAGCCATGCTTTGTGCTTCCCATAATTTCAGTTAATTCAGTCATTCTGGAGTTCTGACGGGGTTAAAGACTTATAGTCTCATAGCCAGTCCTGGCTATTTACTTTGAGAGAAAAGACTTGAGAGGATGGTTTTCAGCTAACATTTATTCTAAAGTCAAGAAAAAAGCCAGGTTCAGAACTAACTCTTTTAGTTACGACAGATGACAGAGGTTCTAGTTAGTCAACAAAATGATGGACTAGGTATTAGGTCTATCCTGTACCTTATCGATACAAATTGATATAGTTATGCTCTAATTGTATTTTGAGAGAAAAGTTATATCTTAACAGGAAGGGTGATATGTAGGAGGAGCTAAGGTGGGAGAAGCAAGGAGAGGAAGAGGAGGGGTAAGGAGAGGAAGAGGAGAGGAGGAGCTAGGAGATGAGAGGAGGGGGGCGCAGGGAGGGAATATGGAGGTGGATGTTCGTGTGTCTCCGCCAGTCAAAGATAGTTGATATATCTAGGTTGGGTATTGGGTTACACTTCTAATTGTATGGGCATCTTGTTATTGAGCATTACCAAACTTATAAAGCCTTTGATTAACATTTAAAAAAAGTTACTAATAAAAAAATAAGATTTAAAAAAAAGTATCAATACAGCCATACACAGAGAAAAAAAAAAGTTTAAAAACGATGGATATCCAGGTTTGCCTGTGTGTGCCTTTAATCCCAGCCCTCAGGAAGCTAGAGGCAGGTAGATCTCTGAGTTCAAGGCTAGCCTGACCTACCTAGCAAGTTGTAGGCCAGCCAGAGGTACACAGTGAGACTCTGTATCATAGGAGAAAAAAGTGGAATATTTTAAAAATGTGGCCATTGTCAGAAGTGTAAAGAGGAATTGTTATCTTACTTTCATATCTATGTTTGCTTCATGAATCTGAGTTCATGTGCTTCACATGCCCAGCCCAAGCCTCGGGAGGAGGCTCTTCTGTGCCATGGCATGGGGCTCATTAAGTCTTGGTTGCATGTGCATGGGAGGGTGGATAGTCACAGTGCTGACTGTTGCTGCTGTACCGTCCGTCTCTCTGCCCAGTCTGTCATCCCATCCTGACCTGCGTGACTGACAGCGGAAGCACAGAGCCAATTCTTCTCTCATATCTGGGAACAGGAAGTCAGAAAAATAATAATGTTTTTCATCAAGTTTGAATGTGGCCTCGACATGATGTTCTGTGGTTGATCTTGATAGCAAAGACATGATGCATGGATTGTGGGTATGGAAAAGTGAATTGTCTTCCAGGTTGTGGTCTAACTGTTGATTTAGACCCTACATGAGATCCTGCTGTGTTGAATCCATATCTTGTTCTAGGATCTTCCTAGGTGCTTTCTGTGAGGAGTGTTTGTCAGTGTATAACTCATCCTATTGTGAGGTTTATCAAGCCTAGATATAGGTCATAGTCATGGTGACCAGTGAAACTTTGGATCCAAATAAACATGACTAAGAATTCAAATTCTCCCACTTGCAGGATCCATGAGGACTTGAGAACATATGAGGACAAAAACTTTACCAGCATTTTCAAAGCAAGCCTCATATCTAGGGAGAAACTTTGGTCCCAGGTAAACTGTATGGACTCCTCTGGGACTTCTCCAGCTTAGGGATGTGCTTCATCCCTAGTTATCTGGAATGTTCCATAACACCAGTGCAAACTGAGCTTTTCATATACAAAGTCATGTACCAAGCTGACGGTAAAATAATATCCTTGCATTCTTTGACCTCTGATGTCGGTTTGAAAGCGGAATTCTCAGAGTCTTGTACCCACACAGGCACAGAACGGTTTTGGTCCATCTGTTCTGAGGCCATGACCTCTGAGCTGGCACTCTGTTCTCCAGTGAGAGTCTGGACAGTCTGGTCCTTCCTCTTGTCTCACTCTGGCAGTGTGCTCAGGGAGGTGGTGGAGCCATGCTGAGAATGGCAAGGATGGGCAGAGCTTAGAAGAGGGCTTGGGGCAGATTGGGAAGCCTCTAAGAGCACCTGAGGTGAATTCTGGAGGGCAGAGGCCCTGGCTGATCGAGACTGTGTGTCCAGGGAAGGGTGAGCAAACAGCAAAGGGTGTCAGATCTGAGACAGTGGGTAGCTGGGAAGCCAGAGGGGACCTGCTCCCATGGAGCTATGTGTGACACTTTCCCTCAGTGGGGCTTCAAGGCCATCACCATGGGGACATCATGTGGCGTGGGGTCTTTCCAAAGGGAGAAGGCTTGAGAGGAGCAGTAGATTTCTTACACCGGGTATCAGGAGGTGCAATCCTTGGGCTTCTCAATGTTTCATTCACTAAGTGATCCCCGGACTACATGCAGGGCAGTCGCTTTACACAGTGTTGTAATTCTTAAGGATAGATATTTTGATATTATATTTCAACACTATATTGGCAATGATAAAAGTCACCAAACACAATTGAAATTTTCTTGGATGATTATCCTTATGTGAGTTAACACAGAATGGTCATAGGTGACTTTGAGGGTTGGATGATGTGCGTTTTCAGGTGGTCTTGTTTACATAAACTCCAGCTACGGTTAGGCAGCACTCTTGATTTGAAGCACGTAGCCGTCCATTTAATTTTTGCTCTCTAGAACAGAAATTCTTCTTCTGAAGTATATTACAAGTCTAGTTGAACACTAGGGGATCTCTACGTGCTTGCTCATTTAGACTAACCTCGGTAGTTGCTCGTTGAGGAAGTCATGGCTACAAGTTTGCTGTTGATGGGCAGAGACAAGGAGCACAGGGAGACACCGTGGAGTTACCTTCACAGTCACTTACATAACTGTCAGGACTAAGTGCATTTCCCAGCATGCTTGCCTGTTAACCCAGGGAGCTGAGCTCAGGGAATCAGAAGCAGATCTTTAATTCACCAATCTTGTGGACACCAAATTTGAACATTTTAAATGTTTTTTTTTTTTTTTAATTTTATAGAAATGCCTTGCAGTGAGGTTTTCTGATCAAGTTGGTAATTGTATGGCCACACAAATAAGCTCGTATCTGTTTTATATTTACCTCTGGTAGGAAATTTCCCTCTGCCTCTTCTCATCCAGGGACTTCAGTGGGGAAGCACACTCCGTTTCTGGGCTGTTAGGACAGAGAAGCCTTAGGACTCTTGTTTCGGGAGAGGAGGGCTGGTAACATGGACAAATGGTTCTGGGATACATAGCGCAACCCCAGTGTTCAGAGGATAACAAAAATGCTATGAAGATTACCATACTTGACATAAAAATATCCAAACTATGGTTAACATAACCAGCTGTGTAGTGGAAACTGGACAAGGAGAAATGGCCAAATGCACCGTTTTTCCCCCAAACAGATAAATGATTTCTCACTATTTTGGGGAAGTAGACTTGAAGGAAGGAGAAAGAGACGGCGGCTTTCTGTGTAGAGAAGCCAGAATTCTAGCTCCTATGTACTTGTCCTATCAGCGGCGGGCAGCCTACCTGGATATAAAAACCTCAGGGCATATTTAACGTATTTCACTCGGTACAGCTAAGTAGCGTTAACTCTAAAATGTATACTTACTATGTTTTCAATGTGTTTTGCTTTTCAGAGACAAACCCCAATTACCCTGAAGTCCTCTATGACGGTAGCTATCATGTTTCTTCATTCTACATATTATTTTTTTTTAAATGTTTGTGCATAATGAAATAAATCAGCTAAAAGAAAACCTGTAAGCTGAGTTAAATACACATTTTCAAGCGCTTACACGAGCCAAAATAACATCTCAAGTATCACCCAGTATTGATGGCTCTTTTCCCTTGATATTTACAGTGCCTGTAAATAGCACTTTCTCTCTGAGGCTCTCTTCTTGGAAGTAGTAAATCCATTCTGCTCTCAGAGACATTTTGTTTCCGTAATTGGGAACTAATTACCTGTTTAAGAACCATGATGACCGAGAGAGGGAGGTGGATCACCTCAGCCCACGGCAGGAAACACATACGAAATTTTTTTTTTTGTATAATGCAAAAGACTGTTCGTGGGCAGGAGCATCCTTTATGTGGGGCAGCTTAGCCGGCCACTGGGCTGTGTCATCTAGACTCTCGGTCTCTGCTGTACATTTTACCCTGCCGACCAGCTCTGCTGAGGCTGGTCTTCTTGATGGTGTGAGCCGATGCTGTGGTGTAAATAACCAGACCGTGGTCCATCTAACCTCATACAGAGAAGCAGGATTGCTTAGCTCTGAGAGTTACTAGTCCCGTCCCCAGAGGGGCAGGCCGGCTTTCCTGGGGGTGGGGAGAGGAGCTTAAGAACCTAAATAAAGTGATGTCCCTTTTGGAGCAGGGAAGAGGGAAACCCAAAGGCTACATTAATGATGGCTTAGCTGCCCACCCTTACTCTTTGACCAAATGCCAAGGGTGCATTGATGGACATAAAAACTCTGTAGCAGATTTCCAAGCTACCATCGTGATTATAGAGCCACCGAGTTTAGAGATGTGATGGTATTTGTTTCAAATTGGGACTAAAACTCAAAATGATTAAAATTGGATTGGTTAGAACACCATATTTTAAAAGGTCTTTGCTAGCTTTTCACTTCCATGGACATGCTATCCTATGTTCCTGCCTGCTAGGGTCTGCAATGTGACCCTTACCATCAATGAGCAAAGGAGATCTCCATTGCACATGCTTTTCCTATAGACTGTCCTATGCTTTTTATATGTGTATTTAACTCCAGCTAATTTTAACTGGGAATTATGCTGCCTTTACCTGTGTATACATGCTAATCCATTATTTCATCTAATTTGTGGCTTGGTTGATTTTGTGCAGCTGATTCAAATATATATGCATACATTATGTTTTATTCAACCTGCTGGGACTTTTAAGAAAATGTGTTTCAGATTATACCACACAGCATGAAGTTTGAACAGTGATTTTTGCATTTTAAAATTATGTTTGGAATTTCTTTTCAGTAACTTCAAACCTTTAAAAAATGTCATCTTCCCAGTGGCCCCAGATTCCACTGTGGGCCTTTTGGCTAAGATGTCACGGTTTTAAACTAGAGACATTTAAAGTGGTCTAAATTCTGAATGGCCACTTGGCTATACTACAAAGAAAAACCAGTAAATAAATGATGTCTGCTTATGTCTCAAATCAGTGAGTTTTAAGATATTCCAAACAAACATCGTTGAAATGTGAGTTCTGGCATTAAGAGCACAACAACAAATACGGAAAATAAATGCCCTTTCTGTTACTTTTTTCACTCACATTCAAAGGAACATACTGCTAATAAAAACGTGGCTTGAGTGGCTTGCCCCGAAGCCAGCAGGATGATCCCACCATGGGACTTCCTTGTGATGCGGCTGAGCTGATGAAGACGAGGGACACTGGGCCCAGTTAGAGCCCAGACACAGGTCTTTATAAGCCATGTTGTCAGCAGCCAGCTTGCTAACAATTTTCTGTGATATGTAGTATTAAGAATAAGTACTTTGATTACCGTGAAAATCAGCTGATCATTTGCATTCTAATCCATGTAGACTAAAACTGATCTAGAACATGGTGACTGACGTTGAGATTTGTGGCAAAATAAAGCCATATTGGTACAACTAATTATTATATTGGCCTATTCATTATGGGATATTGGCATGTCTGAGCTCTTCTGAAAATTCCTTTGTGGACCCAAGTTTCCACTGATGCTCATATCAGGTCGAATCTTAAGCCCTTGACCTGTTCTCCAAAGAGATGCTCGTACCCAGAAATCAGTGCTGGCCTGTCATGTGGCACTGAGGGCTTCTGCGTGGCCCCAGCCCTCCTGCTGAGATTTCCCTCCTTTAGAACTGGCAGCCAGATTGCGCTCCAAAGGCCTTCCATGTAGAAACATCCATGGCTCTCATTCTTGTTTGTTTAAAGGTGGCATCAATAAAGTGATATTTAGTTAAGAGCAAAAGAGAAACCTTAAGCCACTTTAGAGTGTCCAGCAAAACAGTGTTGGAGTCATGGAGACCAAATGCATTGCTCAGTTTATGCAGTGCTGGCCTTCCAGGCATTGACGGAGTAGCCAGGCACATCCCCATACAGCCAGGCTGCCCTGATGGTGATTCGGACTCTCAGAGCCTGTTTTGCCTTGTTCTTGGACTCATTGTAGCCCTGTGTGTGTGCGTACGTATGTCAGCGGCCTAGCAATGACTTCCTGTTCATTCTCTTTCTCTTATCCCCAATTCAAGATTGGACCACCCCCACTGACATGGGAGATACTACGAACAAAAGTAATGAAATCCCCTCCACGGATGTTGCTGACCAAAGCAATAGGGAGCATCTCTCGGTGAGTGGGGAAATGGGCACTTCCTGCGTGGGTTCTGACCACTCTGGATGCTCAGATGCCAGAGAAATTGTCACCACCCGCATAAGACAGTTACTGTTCTGATGTGAGTAGGCCATCTGAGATCAGAGCGTCTTCTAGGAAGGCTCAGAAACAATGATGTAGAGACAGACACGCAACCTCTAATTTATGTGATTTTTCTCGTAGTGCAACACATATTTAATTTTTCTGATATTTTATTTATTTATTTTTATGTGTGTGGGTGTTTCGCCTTTATATGTAGCTGTGCACCATGTGTGTGCAGTACCTAAGGTGGCCAGAAGAGAGTGTCATATCCTTAGGTCTTAAGGAACTGGAGTTAACAGAAGGTTGTTAGTGGCCATCTGGGTGCTGGGAACTGAACTGAGATCATCCACTGGCCTCAGAAACACAGTTTACTTTATTTCTGTGTCTGTGTGAATGTATAGCTACAAAAGCCAGGAAAGGGCGAGACCAGAAGGGAGTGTCATAGTTCCTGGTGCTAAGCTACCTGATGTGAGTGCTTGGAACTGAATGAGGGTCTTCTGGAAGAGCAACAGGTGTTCTTAAGCATCGATGTCTCCCAGTCCCAGAGGGCATCAACTTCAATAGTTATTACTCTTTTAAATATCTGTCCTTTACAACCAGACTACCGGGAAATCAGAAAACCAATTCTTATAGTCAGGGACCACATTTTCACATCTATTTCTTTCTTTTCTTAAAATAAAATTTGGTTGTCTGCCAAACATAGAAACCCAGTTGTCTCTAGAGAATGTTGTAGGGAAGGAAAACCAGACCTGTCTTTTTTAGAAGGGAACTCTGGGGGGGTGAAGTGGTTTTCAGCATTGCCCGTGCAGGGTGATCGACCTAAGCATGAAGAAATGAGAGGTGTATTGGGAATGTAAAGACGATCTTGCAACTGGGGAACATGAGGTGGGTGCTTCACTGGGAGCTCAGGCTACTGACGGAGGTCTTGAGATAGTCTCAGGTGATTACCCTCATTCTATAGTGAATTGCTTTTGAAGGGTCTGCTAGTCCTAGGCGTCCATGGTGGGATGAGTCTGGTAACTGCTCTGCTCAAAGCCCAGCTTCGTGTTGAATTTTCCTCTCACACGGCATATCCTGTGAGCTCTGATTCCTTATTACCCTGAATCCAGCCATCTCCCCTCCTGCCACACCTGAGTGATCTGCTCCTGAATGTGTGCCTGCATGATGAGTGTAACATGTTTGGGCACGTACATGCCTAAGTGTCTGTGGTGAGAGGACTGCTTTCCACTGTGGTATCCAAGGATGAGACACAGGTCAACAGGCTTGCACGAGGCAAGTGCTTTTACACACCGAGTCATCTCACTATCCCAGTCACCACACTTTTCAGTCAAAAGGACACATTCTAAGACCTCCAGTAGATGCTTGAAATTTCAGGTAGTTTTGAAGCCTGGGTGGAATTCAGAGACCCTGTGATTTCCCTCTACAACCATAATGAAGGTTGATTTATAAGTTAGGCATGGCAAGAGATTAAAAACACTAATAAAGTAAGTATCAAATATACAACATAGTATCAGTTTTTCCTTGCAGTCGCTATTAAGTAACAAAGGACTCTGAACATAAATTCTGTGAAGCCATGACAGTGTTTCTTATGAGCAAGAAGGCTACTAGTTAACCAACACACTAGTAATGCACATACCGTGGATAGGCCGGCAAGTTCAGTGGAGATGGATTTGGTTAGGTCAAGGTGATCTGCTGTCACATTGAGTACACAGAGGCTGAGTTTAGACCCAGGGTTTTCAGGGGTACTGGGAGATCCCAAAAATAAGAAAACAGCTGAAGGGTCCGTTATCAGACCCTTGCACATCATGTTCATTGCCAGTGCCCTTGAAGTCCTTTGTAACGGACTTAAGGTTCTTATCTGACACCAGACGTGAAACCGCAGAGGGATTAGCCATCTTATTTTCCTGCCTTCATTGTGAATCATACATTCTGTTGTGAATAAATTACAGTTTTCGAATGACCAGATAGACTGGTTTGGATTCCAAGCTGCACAACCTTGGGGTGCTTACTTATTCATTTTCCCGAGTTTTAGTTTTGATCGTGCCATTGTTTACTGTAGCCAATGTTCCATGTTCACTGTCCACATGAACTCAACGAGGAGGTGTAATCCACAAGGCAGTGAACTGGTAAACATGGAACTTACGAGAAGCAGAGAGGCACATCTGAACTTCACACTCAGAGACAAGCCCTGTCTGAACTATCTATACTTTGCTTCGTCAGGGTATGCTACGCGACAGTAGCAAACATGCCCCCATCTTAGGGGCTGAACACCACAAAGATTTCTTTCAGGCTACATTAGGTGTCTTCCTGGGAGTCTCTTCAGCTTTGTTCTGACTGTAGGACTTGCCTGACACACAGCTGCTCCTTGGAGCATTCGTGTTCCTCACAGCAAGGAGAAAATGCTACTGAGAAGGGCAGAGCAGGGCTCCTCAACCATGAGACTGTTGGCTTTGGGGGTGAGGAACTCGTAGAGCTCTGTCCTGGCCATTCTAGATGGTTAGCATCACTCTTGGCTTTTATTCACTAAGTGCTCATAGGACCTCCCCCGCCCCACTGTCAGAGTCTAGAGTTGCCCAACAGTCTTCCAATGACTGCATCATGCCTTGCTGAGAACCATGGCCTTAGACTCAGATCTCGGATTGACAGATACTGTCTTTCCTTCATCAACACTAGCCTTAACTAAGGTTTTAAATCCACCTAGTCACAAGCAAGTGGGAAATGCATTTTTCGAAGAAATAGGAGCCAGGATCAGTTCAGTAAGGAACACGGATCATTACCTTAGAGCAGTGGTTCTCAACTCCCTCATGCTGCAACCCTGTATACAGTTCTACATTCGATGACCCCTGACCAAAATGTTATTTTATTGCTACTTTGTAACTGTGATTTTGATACTGTTATGAATCATAATGTAAGTCTCTGTTTTCTGACGGTCTTGGGCGACACCTGTGAAAGTGTCACTCAACTCCCAAGGGGTCGAGACCCACAGGTTGAGAACCACTGCCTTAGAGGGAGCCGTAATGCTGCTTTAAGGATTAGTAACAGAGTGGGTAACACAGGAGCTGGTAAGCACTGTCAGAGGGCCACATCTGTGTCTATGACTAAAGTTTTATTAGAACATGGCCCTTGTACACTTATTTTCAAATTCCTCTGGCAGAGCTGAGTTCTTGCAATGGAGGCTGCATACGTGGCAGAGTTTGGTAGTTCTGTCTGGTAGATTAAAATCAGAGTTTGCCAATTCCCTGACCCTTGCTGGTCTGGTTGTTCTGATAATTTGATGAAAACCAGAGTCACCTGGAGACAAAGACCCTCAATTAAAGGAGTGCCTCCATCAGAGTGGCCCTGGAGGTATGTCTGTGGACATTTTCTTCATTGATGATTGATATGGATTAATTGTGGGTGGAGCCACCTTGGTGGGTGGTTCTAGGATGTCCAGGGAAGCCATGGAGATGAATAAGCCATGGGAGCAAAGCAATTAAACCATTCCTCCACATCCCTGCTTCAGTCTCTGCCTCCCAGTTCTTGCCTCAGACTCCTGGTAAACTATAAGATGAAACAAACCCTTTCTTCCTGGGTTGGTTTTAGTCTTGGTATTTATTACAACAACAGAAAGCCAACTAGGATAGTCGGGGCTGAGCAAAACCTAAAGGCACCACACAGTGTGTTACATTGTTACATCTCTCTTTCTACAATGTCACAATGTCCTTCAAGGAGTAAGAGGCTCATAATGTACCCAGAAGAGCAGTGATGGCAAGGAATACTAAGTCTCATTGTCTTCTTTGGGGGGTTGTGACAGAATTCACACAGCTACTCTTTCTACTTGCATAACCCACGACTTGTAATTCCATTTTAAAAAGCATTGCTGCCTCTTTCCGGGGCCAGTGTCATCCACACAGGAACATATCTGGGATGTCTATCTCTAGCTGTGTTCAGGACTGGGATGTACTCAGAACACCTCCCTGCTTCCTGCAGGCCACGGATTCTGCAAGCCGTGACACTAACTTGAAAAGGTCATTTACCATGAACAACTTTTAAGCTTGCATAGAAGTAATGTGAATGATGAAACTGTATTTTTCACTAGCATCAAAACATTAATATTTTTTCACTCATTCTCTTTCTTCTCCTTCCCTTTCTGTTTGCTCCTGTGTTTCTACATAGGAGGATAGATAGATGTTGCCATAGATAAGATTAGTTCTGTGAGATCAGTGCGATATCTGTTTGTAAGTTTAACATGCTTCTTCTTTGTAAAGTCGGCACCTACTAGGACTTACCTGTTTCACTGCAGGGCTGTTGAGGTTAAAGTGTCCCACCGTGTCTACAGGGTAATGAGAGTGAATAGCAATTGCTCAGGAAAGGTTACCTGCCACAGTCATCACTGTCATCGTAGTGCAGGGAATGGCTTTGCAAGGTCGTCACGGCCTGCCTCTCTCTCTCCCCAGGTCTATGCGGTGGTGGTGATTGCATCTGTGGTGGGATTCTGCCTGCTGGCCATGCTGCTTCTGCTCAAGTTGGCGAGACATTCCAAGTTTGGCATGAAAGGTAAGCAGAAGTGTGCTTATTTTGCTTCTTGAGTGGACTCATTTTTGGCTCATGACTAATGCTAATTATCACTGAAAGAGGAAGTGGCTGGATTTATGTTGACTGGGTTTGAAGGCTGAAAAATAGCAGCAAGGATATGATACTACAAATCAAGACAGAATAAACCCATGATTACTCAACCTTGCCCATTTTCCTGTGAGCACAGTTGTCCCAGGAGGCATGGACTGGTTTCTCAAATGTGGACTAGCTCAGCAGGGTAGGCATGTAGCAGCGCTTGAGTAATGCCTGCTGTGGTCATGGGTAGGCGAGGCACAGGGGCAAGGAGATGCTATGGCCATGGGCACGCGTGCTCCTTTCTGTTGGACACTGAGATTCCAAGTCTCCTGTCACCTGCTTTCTTTTGCTATTGCGTTTCTGTATTCTTAGTTTTTGAAAATTAAGCAACAAACACTGTCAGAAGTAAAACAAGAAAAGCTACCATGGTATGCAGAGGCTGTGCATGCAGATGGGTTTTTATTTAAGTATATCAAGTCTGAGAGGTAGAGACTGTATTGTCTCAAACAGATAACTGATACTTTTTTGAGGCTAATAAATTGTATTTGGGGGCAAGGATGAGGAGACACTCATACGTTTTTATATAAAAACGAAGAGTTCCGGGGACTCTGAAGCATTTGCTGTGACATTTAAGCCGATTTATCAGCTGTTATGAGATCATTGCATTTTGTGTGGTCTCTGACAGCTCCATACTGTAAATGCCTAAAGGGGGAGACTCTAAGAAGGCATGGCGGTGACCTGTGTGGAGGATCAGGTCTGTGGGTATCTTTACTTAAGCAATAGTACCTTCATGGGCCCTGGATGGATGGTCTTTTCTGATGTTTCCTCTCCTCCTCCTTTTGTTGACCGAAATTGGGGTTCTCAGTTGTCATCAATTCAGATGTGACACAATAGAACTCTTCCAGTCTTGACTGCCTCAAAGCCTGTGTATCTTCCTTAGGAGAAAAACTCCTTTGCTCTAATAAGACTTGGGAGAAGGAGTGTATAGAGTGACAGGAGTCATTGTAAAAATGGCTTCTCTAACCGAGTGACAGAGACTTTCAGGGAAACAAGATTGCAGGGTTCCCCCAAAGTTCTCACGTAGTTGGGTCTGTGTGGATCAGGAAATTGGCGTCTGAACAGTGTTCAGGGGTAGCTCATGCCACTGCTGCCCAAGCTCTGAGAGTCACTAATCCTTTGTCATGAGTACAGGCTGCCACATCTTTCTCCTACTGTGACATTGCGGGGTTGTCATGCAAACTGAACCCAGCCATTTCTCCCCAAGCCACCAGGCTGGGCTAGCTGTCTGCTCACATGTGCTGGGTATCTACCATGGGCCTCTGCGGGTCTCACCCTCACCAGGTGCTTTGTTTCTGTGGGGACATTTTGAGCGTGAGTCTCCAAGCACAGCTTGCACTGGGGAGCATCAGGCTTTGAGGCTGAACCTCCTTTCTTGAAGGGTTTAACTTGAGGATTTTCTTCTGTGGATTCTTCTGAGAAAGGTTATGCTTCGGCCCTTCTGGGAGTTCACTGGAAGCATTGGGAATCCTGGGAGCATAGTCTAGGAGTGATACACGGACAGAGGAAGTGCCTACAAATGGTAACATGTTCTTCCGGTTGTGCAATGGAAGGGTAACAAAAGTGGACGCTTGTTTCCAAGGCTATATTCTAGACAGAACCCCCAAAACAGGAGCAAACAGTATTTTAAATGGATAACAGGTGATAACCACCTAACACCCGAGATTTCATCCTGCATGAACCGGAAGAACCTGCTTAATCCTTGAGCATGGCCGCCAATGACTTCTTTCAGACAGTGACTACTATGTTGTGTTTTCTGTCTTAGTCTTAAACATAAATAAAAAGTACATTTGCGATGCTGTCTCAGAGACTTGTGCTTCTGTTTGGAGCAGATGGGCTTTGTTTTATTTCTGGTCCGTACAGATTGACCCCGACCCGCGGTTATCACTTAACAAGTCAGATGTTGAGTCCACCGTCATCTTTGGGGATCTAGAAATTTAGATGGGGCTCATGGGTCAAGCACAAACAAAACAGAATTAAGGTGGTGTTGAAAAATTAATGTGAGTTAATGTACTTTCAGTGCCATCAGAGGGAAGGTCATGCCCATAACATATGTCCTTAAACGGGAAGACTGCAAGCATCATACTCCTGAAGTAGTCAGATGGTGGGTGTGCGGGTCAGAGTTTCTCAGGAGCAAGAGAAGAAACTGCATAGTCTTTGCCAGAGATCAGGACCGCAGATGACTGCCAGCCCACCTTTAGGCATTCAGGGCTTTGAGCCCATCCCAGCTGTGTTCCTTTTCCATGACTGTTAAGAAATAACTAAATACCTGAAGCTATGGGCTTTATATAAAAACAAGGTCTGTTCGGCTCATGGTTCAGAAGTCCCGAAATCTAAACAGTAGACACCTCTCCTGAGGCGAGGCCTCTCCTTGTCTTTCGTCAAGCCCAGCAGAAGGTGGTACAGGGAGAGAATCAAACCATCAGGTTAGTTAGGAAGCCTGAGGGCAGATCAGGCAAAGCCCACGTTAACCCCTTCCAAGGGCAGCAGCTCAGTGTCCTAGCCACCGATCACTTGGCCCTTTCCCTTACATGTTCTACGCCATCTTTCAACACCACCACGCTGGCTATCGCTCTTCTAATGTATGAACTCAGAAGGGAACCTGGCTTATCTTACATGTCAACCACTTCAATTTGTAGTGCAAGCTTTTGAATTGTGAACTAACAGTTTAATGCTATTGATTTAAAGAGCTCTGAAGCATGTGTCTTCCTTCATTCAGACCTGAAGCTGGCAGAGGGGTCAATAGTGGCTCAGATTTTGCTGTTAAGCTCGAATTTATATTTCACTCTTGCTTGTTTACTGTAGTTTAAGCATCTTGTTGCTAACGTGTTATAGGCTACTGGATCTGTGGCAGTAGCAACGTCAAATGGGAGGGTGGTTTTCCTCTCCATTTTCTCCTGTTTATTTCTGTCCAGTTACTTTTTTGTTGTTGTTGTCAAACATCTAGTTATTATTAGCATAAGAGTTCCAAAAAGAGTTACTCTATCAGTGTTTGGCCATGTGCATTGGGTTATTCTTATGCATAATTAATATGAATATACAAAACCCATGGTGTGTCTACCTGCATCTGTCACCACACTGATGTTTCTGTAGTTATAATTTGATTCATTTTCATCTAGGGCTGCCTCCACTTTATTTTGATTAGCTTTCAATGATACAGCTCTCAAAGAATTTTCAAAATGGCTCGTTGCCAAGGAAGAACAACAGGACCACGAACGCGCAGCGAGTGTATGTTCCCGTGTTCCGACCGACCGAGTCTTACTTGACTCTCTCAATGGCTTCTTGGCCTCTCTGCTCCAGGTTGCAGAAAGACACATAATGGGAGTGGAAGAACCCATGGCATCTGGGTTGCTGGCTCTTCAGAGGGTGTTCCATGCCACAGGCAGGGCTGGGAAAACACACACACACACACACACACACACACACACACACACACACACACACACGGAGCCAGCAGGCTTGGCACTCACCATGTAGAAGACGAGCATGCTTGGTGATTGTGCTGTTTGCACTTCCTGACAGAAATGCACTGTGGCGTTTCTCCCTCAGGACGGATGCATCCTTTGGACAACAGGCTGAAGTATCTTAGTGGTCCTAAGAGATAGCAGAAGGCATAAGAAAAAGGCAGTTTTCTCTCACAGCCCCAGTGGCCCAGAGGTTTCATTTAAAAATGTTCATAAGCACAGTAGGGCTAAAGCTGATGCCACTGACAGTCTTTGCCTCCTGTGAGCTCAGAACAGTCTAGAAGTTCGAAGAGTCCGAGTTCAACACACATTTGGACCAACTTTTAAAAGAGGAAAACATGTGAGTGAAGCCAGAGACAGGGTCAATAGAAACATCTGAAAAGACAAACTTTTTCCGCGTGCGTCTTCCACTTTGGGGAAAAAAAACGCAGTGTATTAAAATTAGAACACGAACAAAAGTTTGTTTTCCAGACTTCCATGCCACTTAGGAATATGTAATTCAAAAATAGAAATTCTCCATCACTCTTTCTCACTCTGCTGTCCCCACTCCTAGATATAACTGCCTCTATCTCGCAGGATGCATGCATTATGCAAATGATCAAATACGTAGCTTTACTTCTGTGTATCTACCAGAACAGAGCTCCTTCTTTTATTCCACAGGGAAGTCCTAACGCCTATCTTGTTCTGAGTATTTCCTGAGGTCACAGGTGAACTTGTAGCCCTTTCTGGCAGCACCTGGGTCATTGCTGTGTAGGACTTCCCAGCACCCTGCCTTTAGGCTGCTCAAATCTGATACCTATTTCTGTCCCTTCCAATTTCTATGGCTTTGAGCAAGTCTCACTTTCTCTTGCTTTGTTTTTTGGTAGTGGCACAGGCGTGGGTAGCTGTGCTCTCCTGGTGTGAAGTGACCGGTGACCAAGGGAACTCTCACAAAGGAAAGCATTTAACTGGGGCTGGCTTTTAGTTTCAGAGGTTTGGTCCAACATCATCTTGGTGGGAGCATGGCAGCAAGCAGGCAGACATGGTGCTGGAGAGGTACCCAAAAGTTCCTGATTCACAGGATGAGACAGAGAGGAGGGCTTTTGAAACCTCAAAGCCCACCCTCAAAGACATAGTTCCTTCATCAAGGCCACACCTACTAAGCTTTCTCAAGTAGTTCCACACCTGATGACTAAGCCACCACAGTAGCCTCTTATTGCTCTAATGACATACCCAAGATGGTCAACTTATGAAAGGATGAGGTTCGCTGTGGTTCACAGGGTTGGATCCGAATATCAGAGTTCTGCCTTTGGGATCCCTCAACAAGGGCTTATGCAGATGAGTCACCTGAGAGACATAACTCCTTTATGTGAGACACAAGCATCCCCAGCTTTTAGTAATTGCTATGTATTCTTATCATTGCTAATGCGCTGTGGTTTGCTTAACACTTTGGACACTTAAAGTTTAATTAAAACTTCAGAAAATTAATTTATATATAAACATAGAGATAGATGAAAATGGGTGGTTGAGAGGAGAAAGTACGCAGCTCAAATGTGCGCAGCTACCCTAGGAAGCTCTTTGCTGACAGAGTCTTCCAGCAACAATACATAAAGGCATTCTTTCATTATTTTTGGCCATAGTGAAAATTATCGGTCAGAATTCTGTATATTTATTAATCTAGATTAAGTTGATTATTTAGTTAATACTACTACAAATCTTTATCATATGAAAAATAAATGTAAATAATACACCATTATTGGTACATATGTTTATAGTACTTTTATGTATTAATTTTTATTGGTTATATGGATTAGTCATGCTTTTCCCAGTCTTTGCATTTAAACAATTGTTTTTAAAATTTTTTTTAGATTGCTTGATATAGAGTCTCACTTTGTAGTCCAGGCTAGCCTCTAACTTTCAGTAAACCCGGACTTGGTCTCCTAAGTGTTGAGATTACACGTGTGAGCACTATATCAGCGTGTTTTAACTTTCCAGTAATAGTATTGGTAAACAAAACCATTTGCCTTTTGATAGAGACAGACCTTCGATCTTTGCCACCTGAACCACAGCGGCTCCAGAAGGCCCCTCCCTGCTCTGAGCAACACTTGTACTCTGTCTGCTTTCAAGCTTAGCTGCTCTAGGCTCTGTGCAGCTCTCTGTCTCTCTTTTCATTTTGTGTGAAATACTCTCGTCTTATTCCGAGATCCACAGAAAAAAAGACATGTGAGAAAATTGTGGTGTGACATTTTTGGAATATTATTTTAACTTTATGGAATCAGAAAGTCACTGACAAAACAAAAAGACATTTTCGAAGAGCTCAGCGATGAACTTGCTGTGGGGATGAGCACAGGGCTTTGTTAGTTCTTCATGGGAGACGAACGGGACGCCTCACAAAAGGGATCAGAGAAAACGAGTTTACAGGAAAACTTAACTCTCTTCCCCACAGCCTCAAACTGAGCTCAGGAATATTTTAAAGAAAAAAATAAGTTGTCAATACTCACCAATCCTTGATAATTTCAGGAAAACACACACACACACAACACACACACACACACAAACACACAAACAGTTGAAAGAGTTGACTAGCAGTTAAAATATATTTCTGGAGAAGTAACTGGCTCCTTCCTGTTGTTTAGAGCTGTGTGTCTATCGCAGGCTCATAAGCTGACTTATTTTCCAAATCTCTTCATACTTTTCAAAAAAAAATTTACTTTTTATTTTTGTGTATAAATGGTTGCCTGCATGCATGTGCCTTTCCCACATGTGTCCAGAGTCTGTGAAGGCCTGAAGAGATCCTAGGGTCCCATGATGCTGAGTTATAGACAGTTGTGAGTTGCCATGTGGGGGCTGGGAACCTGCCTGGGTTCTCCTCAAGAGTAGCCAGTGTGCTCTTCTCCACCAAACCATCTCTCCAGCTGTCTTTCTTACTTTCATGTCAACATTGTGCGCATCTACATGAGGGCAGAGGAGGCTTACTCTGTGCACAACGTTGTAAAGGCGTGTGAAACCTGAAGGAACTGGTATTGTTCACGGAGGAAACAGAACAATCAGTCTTTCTCCCATTAGCTGTGTAGAAGAAATTATCTTTTTATTTGAATTTTAAATTTTAATTTAGTTATAAATACTCATGGAGTATAGTGTGACATTTAAATACACAAATACAACTGTTCATAGTTTCTTAGTTAGAAGTGGGGGGTGTCCTGAACCCCTTCCCACTCCATGCTAGATTGTTGACCAATGGGCACGCTAGAATGGCTTGCTCAATAGACACTTGATGGCCTGTTTGGGGAAGGAAGACTCAATTTTCTCTAAGCATACATCTCCAGTTGAGGTTACCTGCTCCACTGGTGGATACCCAGAGACAACACACACTGGAGTCAGTGGGTTATTAAACTTATAAAAGAAAGAGGAAGTAGAGGGGGAGAGGCCTGGGAGGCAGATCTTGGAGGAGCGAAGGGGGAGGAGTTGGGTGTCAATATGTTCAAAATATGTTTTATGAAGTTCTCAAAGAATTAGAAATACTAATAAGAATCCATGAGTATAACGTACTGTGATTGGATCAATCAGCCAGCCCAGGCATCACCTCAACACTTATTCCTCTGTGCTAGAAATAGCGAAGTCCTCTGTGCTTGGCCTTTTAGAGCCACAGTTAGACGACTGCACTACCAGGCAGCAGGAGCCATTCCTCCTAAGCATTCACAGTGTGCATGTCTCTCTGTCCCTCTTCTCTCCATCCTCCATCCCCCTCCTCTCCCTGGCTCTGGTACCCACACTTCTCAACCAGTAAGTTGACTTCCTAGCAGTAGACAGCATGTAGTGTTTGTCCATCCAGGGCCGCCATCTTGAACTCAGTATAACATCCTTCAGGCTCATCTATGTCATCAGGAAAACAAACCTCAGCTCTAACTGAATTGCCCGCCTTGCCTGAGCCATTCCCTGAGCCTGTTGGACTCCAGCGGAAAGACTCTGTTTACTTGTAACACAGAAAGCTCATGTGATGTTACTTAGTAACTCCCTACAGGGCTACTTTCATTCTTTCATTCAAGGGTAGATGATTTCTTTAGAAATAAAATTGATACACTTAAAAGTCAAAGACAGTTCTCACTAGCTCCGCCCCCCTCCCCGCCCCCTTACCCCACAGTCGTTTGCTTACTCTCACTTCTTCACACAGGAAATCTGGAAGTCCTCTGGCTTCTCTGTTCCTGGGTCACTTTGATCTTTTATTGTTTATCCTGCTGTTCTGCCCTGCTCTTCCCTGTTTGCTAATCTTCCTTTGCTCCCTCCTCTCGTTCCTCTATGTCACTTCTGTGGACAGGCTTCTGAGAACTTGTGAAGAAGAAAGATAGTAACTTGGCTTAAATTCTAACATATGCTTCAATTTTATCCTTCTTTTGGGCACGAATGCTGAATGACTGGGGGATTAAATTTAACTGTGAGTCAGCACAACTGTCCAGTGGCACTTGGGAAACCAGCCTTGTTAAATAGTGTGTGTGTGTCTCCTTTGAGTTTGTAGGTTGTTACCTCGTAAGCCTTGACTTCTAGTGAATAGGAGCCGTATACTGGAGATGGAAGTCAGGTAGGCTTGACTTCACATCTGTATTTCCCACTTGCAGCCATCAGTGTAGGTAATGTTTTTGTCTCTGTATTTTATTTCTATTTTGAGAGATCCCATTATGTGGACGATCATAAAAACAAAATCAATTCTTAGTTTCTGAACTCAGCTCTTAAGCTAATTCCTAAGCGGCAGATTTTTTTACACTTTATGTTCTGGTGAAAAAAAACAAAAAGGGAGATTATAATCTGAATTAATACTGAATCTGAATTGCAGAAATATACCGTGGGCATGAACCGTGTATATAACTATGCCAATGCTTACTGGTAGGGTTTATAGAAGAGACTGTTGTCCCAATGTGTCACTCTATAGTATTTGTGGAACATAGGTTTGTTTTGAGCCCTTCACTTCTAAAAGATGTTATGTATAAATTATCTCAATTCCTAATTTTATTGCTCTTTAAACAACTCATTTGTTGGGATTGTTCTGGATTTTACAGGGAACCTGTTGTATTGTTTGGTTGATACATCAGTTTTAATAGCTTCTTCTTCTTCTGGGAGGAGTGTTTACTGCTGGGCAAGGATCTCAGTGTGGGAGGCCCCAGTACTCATTAGCTTAGATCTAGAGACACAAGCTCATGAAGCTAATGAGATTCCCTTTGTGTGGAAGGAAAGCACAAGTGCTGGAATGAATTCTTTTACATAAAAACTCACTTTAAATTTGATGTATTTACAGCCTGCTAGAGAGGAGAAGAGGTATTCTGGAGAAATTAAATTCCTTATGTAACAGATTGCCACCCATATGATAACCATAGGCTGAGATGCTGCATTTCCTGTAAGGGAAGTCAAGCCTTGGACAGGAGCAAGACAGAAGAAAAACCCTCTGCTCTGATTAAGGCGTAGGCTAAAGTACAAACACACTGCCTTCCTTTGTTGTCAGCTAGCATTTGTGTTCTGAGAGAGGAGAGGGAGAAAGGGAGAGAGAAAAGGAGGGAGAGGAAAGGAAGGAAAGAGGGAAAGAGGGAATGAGGGAGGAGAAGGAGAGAGAGAAGGAGGGAAAGAAAAGGAGGGATGGGAAGGGTAAAGAGAACTTCATTTAAACTTTTTAAGTCTTTAGTGAGTTATTAATAATCTGAACTGAAGACTGAGAGTCATTCCAGCCCATACGAGTTCAGGGTGGGAGAGGTGGGAGAGAAGAACGTGGAGAGTAGAACACAGTGCCTACTGTAATCCTGGCACAACCTGAGCAAAGTCAACCACCAACTGGACCTGCCACAGCCTTGTTTCCTGGATTCTCTGTTTTGTTTTTTAAAGGTATAGCAAGTCCAAAAATAGCAATGCATTAACCAAAAAAATTTCATTTAAGGGACCCATCTTGTATGAATTAATGCTATCCTATTACGAAATCATTTAGTATAATCACACATTCCCTCAAAAAGTCTGTCGGGCCCTTCTGTTGATATTATTAGTGTGTGATGTGTTTTATTTTCCTCCATGGTAGAGCCACAGTCTCTTTATTATTCTTGTTTGAAATAACACCCAGCGACCCAGCTTCCAACCTGCGGTCACCATGGGATTATATTGAGTCCTAAATCACCTACGCAAGTTGCTTCTTATTTATCACTTGACCACTGACTTGCTTTACAATTGATTTGTGGGTGGCAGGTGTTTCCACGGTGGCTCCTTTGTCATCCCAGCCTGAGAGCAATAGGATAACCTACCTTAACCACCTCTTCCTGGAACACTATGGACTTTAGAGACTAGCTCAATAGTGCGACTGTTTCCTCACTCCCAGCCTGACTTTGTTGTGTTGTCTGAAGTAAGTCCCTGGCACTTTAGATTTATGACAAAGCTGAGGATATTTTTTTTAATGATGTACGAGTAGACTTTTGTCCTTGCGTATAAGTGAGGAAGTTTCAAAAATAAATCTGCATGTCTCCAGTTAGCAGAGTAATAGTAGGTTCTCCTCTTGGGCCTATAGTCTTCGTAACCATAGGTTCTTGGTCCTGATAATGGTCCTAGGTATGCATTTCATCTTGTGGGGGGGCCTTAAATCCAACCAGAAACTGGGTGGTTACTCCTCTAACATCCACTGCCACTATCGCATCAGCGGGTCTGCCTCTCCAGATCCACCATTGTTGAAGGGCACAGGGTTCTTAGCATCTCAACAACTGATGGTTACTTTTCTCCTCGGGTAGCATGTGCAAATAGTACTTTCTTGAACTGTGAAAGCTAGCTAGTAGGGATGAAGATTTCAGATCAGTACCAGCTTGACTTGTCCATGTCTTATGACTCAACAAGTGTCTTCAACGATAGGAGCTTAGCACCAGGTACTAGAGGGAGATCGATAGGATCAGCAATAGATTATAATGTTTGTGGTCTAAGGAACATACCGGGCAACATCCCCAACAGGGAAAAGTCTTCCTGGCAGTGGACTTCATATTTATTAGCCTATGCTGTCTTTTCAGGGGCACTATTACCTTCTATTGGGCATCTCCATTGAAACCCTTTATGTACATATTCTAGAATGCTTCTACAGAAGTAGGTAGGTTTTCGTATATCTCTTCAAAAGGACTTGTCGTTAGATAGCCTTCTCCATGTCCTGTCTGTCAACCTGCTGCCCCATCTCTCACCCGATTCAACCCTTCCCATCCTTTATTCTCATTTACCCATATGTTCTATTTCCCTTCTCTCAGAATTGCCCCCTCCCATGACTCCTCACTGTCCTCCTGATGTCTGTGGGCATTCCAAATGAAACACAGCTAACAACCACCCACAAATGAGAGACAGCAGGAAATGTTTGCCCTTCTCGGTCTGGGTTACCTCACTCAGAATGATGGTTTCCAGAGCCATCCATTTATCTGTGAATTTCATAATTTTATTTTGTACAGCTCAGTAAGTTTCCTTGTGTAAAATGAACTGCATTTTCATTATCCTTCACTGGCTGTTAGATATCTAGGCTAGTTCCATGCCCTAGCGATTGTGAATAGAAGCCACGGTGAAGGTGGATGAGAAGGTATCTCTTAGGTAGGAAACAGAGTGATTTTATTGTCTATGCCTGAGAACGGCATAGCCAGCTCATCATGTAGATCTAGCTCTATCTTTCTGAGGCTATTTCACTCTGACGAAGCCTTTATGAGGCATGTTCTCCTGGTGACAGACAGGTAATGGCACCTGAGTATCTCAAACATTGTGAAGGCATGTAGAAAGAATTTATACACGGGCATCCCAGATGTATTAATATACTAAGTACATTCCTAATTATGAATAATAAATTGGGAATGTATCTCTGGAAGAGAAGGGAAGAGAAAAGACAGGAAGAGGGAGTAACCACACAGGACTAGAGATCAGATTATGTCCCAGTGTTGGCTTCAGCTTTGAGGCAGGAGTATGGGCCAGATTCCTCCCATTCCCCATGCAGCTCTTACTATAGGTTTCCATTGCTGTGAAGAGACACTGTGACCAAGACAACTCTTATAAAAGGAAAACATTTAATTGGAGCTGGCTTACAGTTTCAGAGGTTCAGTCCATTATCATCATGGCAGGAAACATGGCGGTGTGCAGGAAGAGAACGTGCTGGAGAAAGAGCTGAGAGCTCTACATCTTGATCTGCAGGCAGTCAGGAGGAGACTATCTCATACTGGGTAGAGCCTGAGTTTAGGAGACCTCAAAGCCCACCCCCACAGTGATACACTTCCTCCAACAAGGCCACATCTTCTAATAGCGCCACTCCCCATGGGCCAAGCATTCAAACACATGAGTCTTGGGAGCCAAACCTATTCAAACCACCCCACTAAGGATCGCTGGGGAGTTTTAGTCATCTGCAGTCCCTCAGCATCATATACATGTAAGCTATTAAGACTGGTGTGTGTATCACATGGTTGTTCATTTGACAGCAGAGAAGATTAAGATCCAGGCCCAGAACTAGTCTTGACTTGATCTTACAATCCTCAGCCTTAGTGTGACTCCTTCCATGCAGCGCCCTGTACCCTAAGATCTGGACAATTCCAGTATATCTTGGGTTTTATGACTGATATAATTTTAGCCAAATTCTCTTTTTGAGCCCCCAGTTGCTGTTGGGAAAATGCACCACTATTTCAAACGCTGTCTTTTCAGACCATGCCAAGACAAATAGGATTTCTGTCTTCTCGTCGTGATGGCTAAACATCAGATAGAAAGCTGAGACTTCACTGATGTTCTCTTTGGATAAACAACAGAACTAAAACAATGTTTTAGGGTGGCCTGGCTGGGCTTTCAGGCCATAAACTTCCAAAGAAGAACAAGCCACTCAACTTGTTCTTCTGAGCAGGCACTTCACCACCGTCATCTAAGTTCTTCCTCCTAGAATCACTGTTGGTGTGGAGGTCAGGGAGACATCTTGTCCTTTGGCCTCATTACCCTTTAGCATCTATCTAGCTCTTAGTAAGAAGACGTTTGATTGGCTATCTTGGGCAGCTTTTATCATCTTCCCTGTAGTTCTTGTACTGCCTGTATTGCGAGACTTTGGGGTTTAATTATTGATTAATTATTAATTATCATGTCCCACTTGGGTTTAATAATAGAGACATGGAACATCTGTATAGTATAAGGCTGTCGGCCTGTTTCCCAGGGACTCAGCTAGCCCTCAAGACTCGACCAGACTTTCCTGCCATTGCCCCACTGTGTCTCTCCACCTGGCTCTCCTGCCCTGCCTGCTCCTGCTCTGCTTCCTTCCCTCAGCCCCTCCCCCTCTGCCCCAGCTCCAGCCACCAGCTCTTCAGTCCTCCAGTGTCATACTTCTTCCTCACATGAAAAGCTATCAGCATAGCGGGAGTTATTACAGCTTACTCACCTGAACCAATCAGCACCCAGACTGAGCTCCACAGCGTTGCCTTTTGGCCAGGCTGAGGACTAGGTGACCACCCCCATGGGAGCTCACTTTTCTTTTGGGGCAGATGAAGAACAACATACATTTATATGCCAACCTGGTGTCCCTGGCACAGCAATTAAGAATTGAGAATACAGGAGCACACCTTCATAGCCAGGCGAATCCATAGCGGTAGGTTATCCCATCAGAAACAGTAATGGACCTTCCCTCATGAACCCAGAGGGTTGATGCTACCCATGTCTTCACTTCTATCACGTACATTTTCCTTTTATAAACCGCCTAGTTATATAGTCTGTTCTTCAACCTCCTGTCTAATATGCCTATGGATAAGCAAATGAAAAAAAAGAAAGAAAAAGAAAGAGAGAGAGACAGAGAGAAAGAGAGAAAAAATAACTCAGATAGTACCAGTGAGATCTCAGCAACCCCACCACATCTGAAATAGATCTCACACAGATTTACATAATAAAGTTGAAATATGGGAAGCAATAGCCGTGCTTTAGCTAACCCTTTCAATGAGCTGGAAAACAAACAGCGTCCATTCGTCTTGCTTTCTCTGTCCTCTATCTAGAATCTTACCCAATACAAGAAACTCCTTCTAATCCCAGAGGTGTTCACTTATACACAGGTTGTGGGAAAGCAGCAAAGAGTTATAAAACAGTCCAAGTTTTCAGAATTTAAGTATGTTAAGGGAAGAACTGACCAAGTCTCAATACACTTGTGCTGCTGGATTAAATTAGCTAATTATAAGTGTTTCTTGAGAATTTGCTTGAGGAAGAGATTCAGTAATTGTTAAGCTAAAACCCATTTCCAACTGTACCTATGGAATGATTTCACTCACCACCTAAGCTGAGAATGATGTTCTCAGAGGTCCTGAAACAGAACGGTCCCTGTGGCGGGCCACCATGGCATCCAGCATCGATTTACTTAATATTATCAATAAATCCTTCCAAGCCCTCCTCTGGGAGAGGGATGCACAGGACATTAGAGGGAAGCCCGGGTCATGCTCTCAAAACAGAGCTGGCGGCAACACTGGGATACAATGGTCAAAGAGTCTTGTATATTAATAATGTACAGAAATTTGGGGTGTTCATTAACTATCAGTGTTCATTCTACTGGGCCCCTCAAAAGTTCTGCATTATGTTAATTTGAATGAACCTAATTACATGATGTTTTAAATGTCAAAGGAAACAAAATCTGTATAGAATTTAAAGCAACATACATTTGATTCAGGAGTGCTACACCAGAGGAAAGAGACCCCAGTATATAATTGTACAAAATCTCCAACATTATTGGCAGGAACTTGATGAGAGTCAATCGGTATAGCATTATTAAGAGGAAGCCGCAAGCTAGGGGCGGGTCCCAGGTATACCAGTCTATCAGGATTCTCGCTGTAGATTAGCCACAATGAGCAGAAATCACCTGGGTGAATAGGGAGGCAAAGGAACCTCTCTAGATTTGGGGAGGGGTGATGAGTTATGGAAAATGGGGTGTTTGGGACAAACTGACTTATCAGGACTCTCAATAAGCATGGACAATGCACATAGAACACACATGGAAGTCTCAAAGTAGGTCCTGATTGGAGGAGTTGAAGGGAGCCCAGGAAGAGTTTGATCAATCCAAGAACTATCCTGGTCTGTCCATTTCTTGTCTTCTAGATATGTTGATATAATTACCTTAAGTTATAATCTGTCAAATTATAAATATTGGGGAAGTTTAACAGCCACACGTGGAAATATTCACGATCCTCATGCATTCTTGTAGATACCACTTAGAAACCACTCTGATATTTTGTACCTCTTTTGTCATGTAGAGGGAATATTAGGTTAGTCCTCAGCTGACCCCATGGCCAAGTCTACTTCTCAATCCACTGTCTCCTTGGGAACACACGCCATCTCTGAGTGACATCATGACGAAAACCCATCACTGTCCTTCTACAGACAAAAGTATAGATCTATAGGAAATATGTGTGTGTGCTTACGTATGCATATTTAATTACGTATATTACACCTAAGTTTATTTTCGTAAAACAGATCTGTTTTGCAGATCTGTGTGAGCCACATGTGTAGACGTTACACTGTGACATCTCAGAATCTCTGAACAGCATGGTTAACTGTATGGATATGCACAGGCAATGCATCATAGAGACACTGTTGCCAGCTTCCTTCACATTGAGGAGCTGACCAAGCTTACTTAATCTCTCCAGTCCAAGTCGAGCCTGTGTTCCGTTAGTGAAAAGCACTATGTATTTCTTCTGCAGTAAACCCCAACAACAATAGCTTGAAAACCTCATTTTTTTTTTTTTTGATGCCTGAGGGAAGCTTTCAAAAGTGAGTTTTATGCTCCTAGGACATATTGACTTTAAACTTACTCCTTTATGAAGCACCAAAGAAAAAAATGAAATGATTTATAGTTAAATATATGCCCTTTAGTGGTAAACAAGCTCCAAGAACCCAAAGCAAGGAGCCACACGCTATGCTTGTGTGACCTTCTCCTGGTTCGTTTTGCGGATGTCAGTTTGCTACCTGGACACCCTCAAACTCTTTTCACTGGTTTTGTGTGCTCACCCTGCTTTCTGTACACATTTTCTCTCGAGGGCCAGCATGGTCCTTCTATCTTTGAAAGGCTAAAGGAACTTCTCTGTGCCCCTCCCCACAAGTGGTAGTGGTGGTCTTAGTTACCTCTGCTCCCCGCTTTCAACTCCCTGATAGTGTTTAGCAACATCAGAAGGAGTGCGTGTCACTCCCCTTCCGTGAGACTGATCAAACTCTCGTGTAGTCTGTCCGTCTTCAGCATGGAGTATGGGATAACCTGGCTACAGCTGAAGATTCCCTTTCCAAATGCAGCCTTGCTTGACTTCCTTCTTTTCTGGTTTCCTCAGTCCTGGGAACTTCTCTTCAGCAAATCATTTCCACAAATGTTCTTCTGGGTCTACCGCAGAGGAACAGATGGCCCAAGACAATGTCGGAGCTCCACAAAATAGGTTGCACACCTTTTATCAACAGCTTTAAACCTTTTTATTTCCCATTTGGCTGTGTGTGTGTGTGTTGTGTGTGTGTGTGTGTGTGTGTGTGTGTAAATAGGTCATCTAAAAACGTTACCACTCAAACCTGATGACCTGGGCTCAGATCCCCAGAACCCATGTGAAAGCTGGCCAGAGGAGTGGAAGGTCTGCAACCTCTTCCCCTCCCTGTAGGAGGATGAAAAGCAGAGACAGAAAACCCTGGACGTTCCCAGGCTAGGAAGCGTGGCACACACAGTGGCAAAGAGAGAAAGAGCACTGTTCTCAAACAGGGTGAAGGGAAAGGGCCTTGACACTCAAGATTTTCCTCTGACTTTCATGCACACCCTACAACACCTGTGTCCACACACCTACACACATATTAATTTAAAGTGTGAGGGCTAGATTAGAGTTATTCGGTGGTAGGGTTTCCATGTGCCGAGACTTGGCTAAGTTTGTCTGCTTTTCATAGTCATTTTGTGTCTTTAGGATAAATTAGATGTACACCAGTGCTTGTTAGCTTACCTGAGTCACAGAAGTAGCCACTGGAGAACCATCGATGAAGACTTCATCTTGCTGGCTTTAATGTTTCAGCTCCTTCTAATTCCTTGGGGTTTAAAAGTGTCTATTTAAAAAAAAAAAACTATCAAAAAGACATCCTAACATCAAAGTTCGTGACTCACTAAAAAGGGAGGGCTATACCTCTTCTTTAAAAGAGAAACTAGGAAACTTAATTTCTCATAGGGAGAGTGACTGGAAATCGTGACTAAGTGTTTGAGTCAGTAATATCAAAGGGTATACAGAGAGATCTTTGCCTAATTTTTGAATGAATGTTTAGAAACAAAATTATTGGGAAGAATTCAGCAGGCCGGGGTGATGGTAGTGTGTTTCATGGGCGGGTGATGGGAGCTCCTTTCTTGTCTGCTCTCTTGGGTAGACGTCCTGTGCTGATAGCCCACCACAGTGCTGGTTACAGAATGCCTTTGTGTATAAGTGACACACTGACGTTGATCCCCACAAGAGTTGCCAGTGTGTTCCACAGACAGATCTTAGAGTGTGCCAGGGCTGATAACATGCGGACAGACTTCTATCAGCCTCTTTATGGGTCTCATTTGGATGATTCATGGTGGATTCAGGTACCGAGCAATCAGGAATTCATAAGACCTGGCGCTGAGCTCTCTGTGGTTTCTGTGGGGTGGCAGTGTCAGCACTTCTGTGGACCGTAAGACACTGTGTTTTTCTGGATAGGGCTTATCCTTTCCCGCCCCCAACCCCCTGTCTCACTGTTTCTTACTCATCTCTCTGTAGTGATGCTTAGGCGTCCCTTTCTCCAGGGATCCTTTCTGATCCCCACAGGAGGGAGGGAGTTCCCTTACAGAAGATTTGCACTGCTTTGAGTAATCAGCCAGAAGAAAAAAAAAATGCTTAGTCTATCAGGGAGCTAAAGCTGCTGAGGTCAGCCTTTCCTTATCTCCGTCCCCCGTGCCTGGCATTATGCAAAGCGCAGAGCTAACCCTCAATAAATGTCCTCTGAACCGGATGAACTGTGAGTCAGAAAAGAAGAATGTAGGGTTTTTTTTTTTTTTTTTTGCAGGGAGGGGAGTGTTGAATGTGATTCCCCCCCCCCATAAGTTGTTTCAAAGCTATTCAAGTAGCTCGGGCAGAAAAAAAAAAAAAATACTGATAAACCAGTGGTCAATGGATGCAAATCAGACATTTGGGACAAGAGCCTCCATAAATGAGCCAGAAGGTTATGGCCAGAGGTTCGAAGATTCGTAGCCAGATATCATCTGAGAGATAATGAGGCTAGATGTGGTTTAAGAAGCAAAAAGGCTCGGAAATGAAGCCTTCACATTGGAACAGAGAAATCTCTTCAAAATGGACACACACCAAGGAGCAAGCGGTGTGTGGGATACCGGAGCCACTTTGTCTCTCCAGAGAAAACGGATAGAGAAGGAAGATGCCGACAAGAAGCTGGGTAGGGTGTTGCACTCCTTTAACCCCAATGTTCAGAGGTAGAGACAGGCAGATGTCTGAGTGTTTGAGCCCAGCCTGGGCTATGTAGCACATTCCATGCCAACCGGGGCTAGATAGTGAAAGCTTGTCTCAAAACCAATTAAACAGACACCCCAAAACAGAAAACACTATAAAAAAAGTAGAAAGGAAAGGGAAAGCACAAGGAAGGGAGACTAGTGGGGTAGCTTCTCAGAGTCCCCGCTAGAAGCCTAGACGGCGTTTTCCATGTTTGTTCCGAGGTGTCTCTCTCTCGTGATCTTCAGATGGGACAGACAACGATCTTCCCCAAATCAAAAGAGCAGATGGAAAGATTGATTTCTTTGGCTGATGACTGTCCTGAAAACTACCCATGAAGCTGCTTGTGTAGGTGGCCAGGCTCTGGCCGCCAGAGGTGAGGGCTGAGAATGGCTTGGGAGGCACCTGCAGCCGGCCCTCACTGCTGAGGAAGAGCTATGGATGGTTGCCAGCCCCGTGGCTCTCTACCCAGTGTCCTGACTAGAAAAAGATTTGTTTTTCTGGAATCAGTCCCTTAATACTTCTACTTCTGTGCTTAGCCGTGAGTGCTGACTTAGCCCTGAAGCTCTCCCTGCAGTCCACAACCTCTTAGGTACAACTTGTCCATCCGCCCATTTGTGTTGGTCCTGGCTCTTTGAGTAGAGTGCACATAAACCAGAGGAAGAGGAGAGACACAGCAGACACTGTTGTTCGCTTTATACAGATAATCTCTGTGGTTCAATTTATAACTTTTTTACTTAATGATGATACAAAGTGACATATATAGTAAAACTCCTAGCTGGGATTTTTAAATTTAAGTCTTTTATAGGGATTCTAGTGTGCGGTACAGTCCTCTGCCTCAACCTTGGGCAGTGTCAGAGTGCGAACACAAGACAACAAGTCTGTTTATGTATTAAATAGAGGAGAGCAGATCTAAGAGTTCATCTTAGTCACTTACAATGGAATGTCTGTGGAACGTCTTATAAAGCACCGCTCAGGAGAGCCACAGAACATCTCTGAGGCTTATGAATGGTCTTTACTAGGAATGCGGGCAGGTGGATAAGTACATTTAGATACATGATAGACAGACCAAGATGGGTATCAGTGTAAATATGACATAGATTTCTTTTTAAAGCTTGATAGGTAGCAGGTGCCAAGAAGCATAAAAGGTCTAAGAGCTGGCTCTACATGCATACTGAAAAGGTAGCTGACATTGTTCCATAGATAACAGAAGGCGTGAGGTTCCTGGTAGAGTTGGTAATTACTCCACAGCACACAGTGGGGTCAGCGTTCTAGTGTCCATCCCTTCTGCTGAAGATTACATATGAGTAAGGTGTGTAGATCCAGATGGACACCTGCCGTGCTCTGGGTTGTGCTACAGGAGAGAGATCATGGAGGTGAGAGACTCCCAGTCTTTTCAAATGGGCAATAAGAATCCCTTTTATCTGGGATGCTGTGCCCTCTGAAACTTCCCACTTTATAAATGCCCTTGAAAAGAACACAGAGCAAAGTGTCAACACCATCTCTTCTCACAAAGATGCTTGCATCCTAGGGACCCATGCAGAATTAATAATGGATATTAGCACATCTTTGTCTTTATCTTTTAGAACAAATTAATTTCCTTTGGGATCCATGGGGGACATAATTCCTAAATTTCAGATTGCACTAGAGATGATCTTTAGCAGAAAGAAACAGTTTCTAGCCTGGACCTTTCTCTCTGCACCTCATGTGGAGAGAAAAGCTCTATGAACGAGTGAGTGGACCATAAACCACACGCAGTGGGGCTACCTGGGCCTCTTCCTGCTGTTTGTCAGATCTTTCAAGTACTAACCTGTTCCTATCCTCGTATGCGAGAGATACAGCACAATAAGAAACCACTAAGGAGAAAGTGGAGAGATGGCTTAGTGGTTAAGATCACTGGCTGCTCTTCCAGAGAACCCAAGATCAGTTCCCAGCATCCACAAAGCAGTCCATAACCATCTGTAACTTCAGTCCTGGGGGATCTGATACCCTCTTTAGGTCTACAGGAGTATTACATGTATGTTGCACAGACATACGTGCAGGTGAAACCCCCATACACATAACACAAAACAAAAAAAAAATTAATTAAGAGCTCTGAAGAGGCATGTATAATTGGCGACAGGAAGATGTATTTGGGAAGCTGAGGGCAATGATGACTTTTTAATACAGTTTTCTTAAGGGCTTGCTATGCAAAATGGGTAATCCTCCTTTCCTTTGTGAATCCAAATAAAAGCCGTACCTTCCAGAAATATTGTAAAACGGGTGTCTGCTTTGACTACTAGAGTGCTTTTTGACTGTTAAGCAATCACATTGCTTGCCCCAAAGGAAACTGGAGAGGTCTTCTTATGAAGCATACCACAGTAGTACATCACTGTTTACAATCAGAGCTCTGGGGCGGTGGGCAGCCACAGTCCCGATTTGTAGCAACTTCTGACTCCTGTGTTGTCAGTATTCCTACAATGGGTGCTCTTAAGCTATCAATATGAAGATAGCCAGATCTAAAATGTCCTGAACATTGAACAAGCTGGCGTGTGGTGAGCAGGCATAAGGCAGATCGTGCCAAGTGTTTGCTTATAGAAGCCTCTTTCCCAATGTCTTTTAAAGCAATGTGTTTTATCATCTTTGGCAACCTACAACTAGAAGTACCTGAAGTCAGGATGCTGCCCAAGTGACTTTTTTCAGTTCAAGAGTGTGATCGGTGTCTCTGGAAAATAATTTGTTTATGCTATGGATGTTAGCAACTTGACTCTCTTTTGTCTTTAAATAAATGTGTGAAGCATAGATCAGCCAATTTCCCTTCCACGGACGGTCCTGTTGGTGAATGGCGCATGGCTAAGTGATCTGTGGAATCTGTACAGGTGTTAGGTGCCTGCCGGGAGGGTTTGTGCTGGGCGGTGTGTGAGCGTCTCTGTACTCCGCAGGAGACATCCTGGGGCTCTCTTGAGGCAGTTTGGTTACAGAAGCATGTGATATCTTGCTTTGAGCTCTAGAATGCTCTACCATCATCAACAGAAACGCCATTGGCAGAGTGAGGTGAGGTCTGGTACTGGGCACTGCAGTTTGGTGACAGTCACTGGGCATAATGTACCTTGCCACCTGAACTACGCAGCTGGAGGCCTTTGCCTCCTCAGGCATCTAGGGAATATCTGTCCTCTGACATTTCTGTGCTCATCGTGTGGAGCCCAGGGCAGTGGACTGACTCACTCCCTAGTGTCTCTTTGGCTAAAGCACAAGTTGGTTGTGCTTGACCCACGCCCGTGAGAGGTGCTTTTCCTGGAGTGAGGGAGCCTGCCCCATCTTGAGGGTTACTGAACAGACTTGAGTTCATGGCAGAGCTGAGTTCCTTCTTCTCCTGAGTCCACTGACAGGGAGGCTTCAATTAATTGTTTATCAGATTTATAAAATGTTCATCTTGCCAAGGTCTCTGGGCATATGGACAAGTATCAAAAATATTAACCAGTAATAGCAATGATGGTGATGATGATAACAAAATGTGCCCATTATAGGCACACATTTGGAAGCCCAGTGATATTGATTCAGAATTTCCATTATAGCTTATGTATTTTTCTTCTTTTAACAACACACTCACTTCCTAGGGCACTTGTTTTGTGCGAAACAAACACATTAACAAGCCGTGAGATGGCACACATAGGTTTGCTGTTCAGGCCAAGGCTGGATTGAGAAAGTCCTCATGTGCTGCGTTACAGAGGTCAGATGCTACAGCACTCTGGTTTCGTGCTCACTTCTGTGGTGAAGACAGAAGTGTAGCTTTAAAGGGGCTTTGCATCGTCTGTCCCAGATTTTATCTAGTCCACTGAAATAAACAAGACTCAAGAGTCCTCAGATTCTGCCCAAGGGGTAGTATTCCAGGGAGGGTATCCTGTGCCTTGCTTTGTGATCTCTGTGCCTTGGCACCCCCTGCTGTTGGAGGGTACAGTCATGGAGGATGCCTTGAAGGCTTCATTAGGAGTCCGTGAGATTATTTCTCCCCATGCTGTTTTCTCACAGCCATGAGCTCGAAAGTGGAACTTTGCTAGGTTAGAAAGAATATGTCCATTTGAAAAACTTTGCTCAGTTGCCCTGGATCTGATGTAACTGCCACTTCGGACTTCTTCTCTGGAGCAGCCTCCTTCGGGGTCTGCACCTGCCACGGATACAGGGAACTGCTAAGAGCCAGGGTAAACCCAGGGTGCTTCTGACGGCAGGCAGCTCCGGCGATAACAGAGCACACCACTGGTGGGTCAGTGGAGCATCCTGGTTGATTTGGGGATTAGAAAGTCAGGCATCACAGACCGGACTCTATGCTCAGTTTTAGTTACGATTATCATACTTGCTGTCATGAGACTGCTGGGCTAAATTACTTGTCAGAGTGCCAGTGCTAAAGGAGAAAAAAAATTACTTGTGCTCATCCCTTACCATAGTTGTTACGTTGTAGCCTTCAGACTAAATCTGCTTCACTGTCTGTTTTTTGTGGCTAAACCTTTACTAGAATACACCCCACACATTCATTAACGGATTATCCCTGATAACTTTCACTATACAATGGGAGAGTTGATACTGTGACAGAGACCTCCCAGCTGGCAAAACCAGACTGATTTACAACTTGGTCCTTTATAGAAAAAAAAAAAATCCTTCCTGACATCACATTAAAAGAACAAATAAGGAAAACATCTAACTGTGCAGCCACCCACCTGTCGACCCCTGAGTATTTTGTAACAGATTTCAGAGGTGGGAGTGCTTAAGTTGGTTCTTCTTCCGTTGAGGGAGGCTCCAAAATAACGTGGGTGCTCTGCGGTGAGAGGGGACCAGGTGAACAGGCAGGTCAGGGTGGAAGGACTCTATCCAGCTTCCGGTTGCAACTTTGTCTCCAGGGTATGTGTGGGCTCTTCCTTTGTTTCATTCTAAAATGTGAACCATGCAGAAAGGAAAGAAAACTCCTCAGCTACCATTGGAGTTCGGACGGGGACAACAGTCCTTACTGATCTGTTGATTCCTGTTCAAGCGATAGCGTATGTGAAAGCTGTACATAGAAACTGACATGGTCACCCTGGGATTTTTTTTCCTCTTATTTTGTGGGATAAAACAAAACAAAAAAAACCCATGAAATTTTGGCTCAACAGAGTTAGTAGTCATTTCGTGGCTACGGCAGACTGTGTGAGACATTTTTGAAAGGTAAATAACGAACAGTGGTGCGGTTCTGATGCTGGGTCCTCCTGTGACTTTGCATTTGTGTCTTTTCTGCCAGTATTACTTTTAATAAAAGACGCTGCTGTGGCTTTATAGTTAATAAGACTTTCTGGAGTCCCAGTGGAACGATGGGAATGCAGAGTCTTTGTACAGGACATAGTTTCCTCATCTTCCTTTCCCTACATGTTTCAAAGGATGTCAGCCTTGATTTAGCTTTCAGGGTTCAGCTTTACTCGTGCAGAGAAACCGAGAGGCACAGGGAGAAAGTTGGAGCCGTCTTCAAGCAGCAGGCCTCTTCGGAAAGGACAGTTTCCACTTTTAAACAGTGTTTATTTATTTTTACTGCCCTGTATTGGCTGTTCCCAATGCTGTGTTACCTAAAGAAAATTCCCTTCAATCGTATTGTGCTCCTTGACCGTATTTCTCCTATACCTTCCCCTTCTGCCCAACCCTGCCTGTGTTCTACTTCCCTTTCCAGGCCTCCCTTATGATTTCCTGTCACAAACACACATATGTGTGCATGTGTGTGTGCATCTGTGTATGAGTCTGTACATGTGTGTGTATATGCATATGTGTGCATCTGTGTGTGCATCTGTGTATGTGTGTGTATACATGTGTGTATGTATGTGTATATGCATATGTGTGCATCTGTGTGTAGTTGTGTGTATGTGTATATACATATGTGTGAGCACCTGTGTGCATATGTGTATGTGTATATGCATATGTGTGCATGTGTATGTACAGGTGGGTATGAGCATGTATAAATGTATATATGTGCATCTGTATGCATCTATGTGCATGTGTATATGTATATATGTGCATGTATCTGTGTGTATATGTGTACACATGTGTGTGTGCATGTGTGTGTGTGTGCGTGCACATGTGTGTAGTGTTATATCTATATAAAAGTTAGGGCCCACAAGTGGAAGCAAACATATAATAGAATGTTGGTTATAACATGATCTCTAATTCCATCTTTCTTCTTGCAAGTGTTATAATTTTAGTCTTTGTGACTAGATAAACACATACTTCTTCATCTTCTCCATTGAGTCATATGCTGACAAACCCCTATGGCTGCTCTGAGCAATCCTGCTTTGTGGGTGCCTTAAACTTGGTAGTTTAGGGAGACCTTCAGGAGAATGCCTCATATAACTCATGGATCCCATTCCTAAAAATCTGCCCCTAATCAGAGCAGGACACATCATAATAATTTTCTTGTTGCTTCTGAAAGCTATGGATCATACTAATGTCACCTATCATATCATACCTTTGTGTGCATGGACATAGCAAGTAAAGGAGCATTTCTAGATTAATAAATATGTGTTTTAATAATTTAAGTATGAAGCTGTATCTTGAAGATCTTGAATTTAGCCAAGCAGTAAAAGAATTGTGTTCAATGAAAGGAAAGTGCCCTGTCCGGAAACCAGAGCAAAGCTTCTCGGGGTGGGAGTGGGGGCGTCAATAACAACCAGAAGACACAGATCAGGTACAAGAATGTAGGGACTTAAGGATGGAGCTTAAGGACTATTGTTTCACAGACCCTTCTAAATGATTTAAATAATGCAGTAAATTCAAGCTTACATT